>PVLC010013767.1:0-40799 GCA_004027655.1 Graphiurus murinus
CTCGGGCATTCTACCTCCGAGCTATACCCCCAGCCCTATTTTTTATTCTTTATTTTGAAACTGGGTCTCACTAAGTTGCGAAGTGCCTCACTAGGTAGCTGAGGCTGGCCGCAAACCTAGATCCTCCGGTCTCAGCCTCCCGAATGCTGGGATTACAAGCATGCGCCACCATGCCCGGCTCCCCAGTCCTATTTTTTATTCTTTATTTTGAAACCGAGTCTCACTAAATTGCAGAGTGCCTCACTAGGTAGCTGAGGCTGGCCACAAACCCGGATCCTCCGGTCTCAGCCTCCCGAATGCTGGGATTACAAGCGTGTGCCACCACGCCCGGCTTTTTTATTCTTTATTTGAAACAGGATCTCACTAAGTTGCAGAGGGCCTCATTAAGTAGCTGAGGTTGGCCTTGAACCTGTGACTCTCCTGTGTCAGCCTCCCAAGTACTGGGTTTATAGGTGTGCATGACACAAGATTCACGATTTCGTGTTTCCTATGACTCATTTAAATCTAGTGTATATGTTTCTAGTTAACATTCCTCAAAAGGAACAGTACATGTGACTAGAATGTTTGCCTAATGTAGTTGCTAACTTATTTGGTGAAAAGTAGTAATATTCCTCTTATTGAGTACCTCTTAGGAATGTTTTTGGTATTAAGGCATAAAGTGAGTCTTGATCAGAGGCATTTTTTCCTCTTGTTTTCTAGGCTGTAAATGATTCGTGCTACCAGAATGATGATTCCGTTTTAAAATCGCTTGTTGAGATTGCAGATACTGTTCCAAAGTATTTGCGTCCTCACTTGGAAGCAACTCTACAGCTAAGTCTAAAGGTAAGTTAAATACTTGAGTAAACGTGCTCATTATTTACAGGTAGAAATATAACTCTCAAATGAACGTAAATACATCTTCTTTGTAGCTGTGTGGAGACACTAGCCTTAACAATATGCAGCGCCAGCTTGCCCTCGAAGTGATCGTGACCCTCTCCGAGACTGCAGCTGCTATGTTGAGGAAGCATACTAATATTGTCGCACAGACAAGTAAGTCAAAGGTCTTCAAGTAGTTTCTGTGATGTGGCAACATTGTTGGATAAATTTGCTAAGGATTATGTGGTTTCTCCAATTGGTTGACAATATAATTAATAGATATTGTTTCAGAATCAGCTGAATCTAGGGTAATGCATCTCCATAGGTAACATGGTATGGACCCACTATTAAGGCTCTGCTTTTGAGACTGCAGAGTATTGACACCTGAGTGTTACAAGTAAAATTGCTATATTGGAGAGTGTGACAAACTTTATATGTTAAATATTGAGCAGAATAATACAATCAAAAATTACTACTCCACGGGAATATATAGATGTCTAGTAGCGATCAGTTTGATACTTACAGAGAAGACAGGATTAGAACACAGATAGCCAGGCATGGTGGTGCTCACCTATAATCCCAGTATGTGGGAGGCTGAGACAGGAGGATCACAGGTTCAAAGCCAAACTTGGCAATTTAGCAGGTCTCTCAGAAACCTAGTGAGACTGTTTCCAAATAATAAAAAAAATTCAGGCTGGGGGTATAGCTTGGAGGTAGAATGCCTCTGGGTTCAATTCCTAATACCATACACTCACGAAAATAAACCCACATAGATCTCACATTCATCAGGGCTCTCTTTTTACTGTGTTATGTTGCTTTGTGGTATAGACTTTGCAGGAGAAATTTACAAGGCTATTGAACTATGGAAACACCATTTTTAAAATTTATTTATTTATTTATTTATTTATTTATTTATTTATTTATTGCGGTACTGGGGATTGAACTCAGGGGCAATTCTACCTCTGAGCTATACCCCCAGCCCTGTTTTTTATTCTTTATTTTGAAACAGGGTCTCACTAAGTTGCGGAGTACCTCACTAGGTAGCTGAGGCTGGCTTCGAACCCGGATCCTTCGGTTTCAGCCTCCCAAATGCTGAGGTTACACTTGTGGGCCACCACACCCGGCTGGAAACACCATTTTAAAGTTTCATTGTTCATTTAGTTTCAGTGTTATTCAGATAAGGACTTAAGAACTCACCTCATCATTTTCTAGCCACTTATTTGCTAAAGTGCTAATCTAGTGTTTTAATAATAGATTTTGAAAGTAAATACTTTGCCAAGTTTATTTTGTAGTGGGAACTATCTTATCTTACAGTGAAGTAGTTGTTAGAATTTTAGGAACTTTCTCATTTATGGCAGGAACAAAGAAAATAACCATATTATCACTGTTTCTGATTTATTGACATTTTAATGCAGTGTACTGATACAAAGTAAGTAGCAATTGGCAAAGAAAAATATTGGCATATTTGTAAGCCATGTGATTGTCTTCAAAAAGAAACAAATTGTTAGCTCTGATCACAAGATTTAGCAGGGTTGTTAGATATAAGAACATTAAAAATAATACTGGCTGGGCGTGGTGGTGCACGCTTGTAATCCCAGTACTTGGGAGGCTGAAAAAGAAGATCTGGGTTTGCAGCCAGCCTTAGCTACTTAGTGAGGCCCTCCACAACTTAGTGAGACCCTGTTTCAAAATAAAGAATAACTATTAGGGCTGGGGGTGTAGCTTAGAGGTAGAATGTCCCTGGATTCTATCCCCAGTACCACACACACACAAAAATAATAATATTGTTTGTATATACTAATAAATAAATCACTTAGAAAATTTACTAGGGAAAAGATCTCATAACCACAGACTGATTTTTTTTTTTTTTTTTTTTTTGTGGTACTGGGGATTGAACTCAGGGGCATTCTACCTCTGAGCTACACCCCCAGCCCTATTTTTTTTTTTATTCTTTACTCTGAAACCGAGTCTCACTAAGTTGCGGAGTGCCTCACTAGGTAGCTGAGGCTGGCTGAGAACCCTGTTCCTCCGGTCTCAGCCTCCTGTATGCTGGGATTACAAGCGTGCACCACCACACCCGGCTCAGACAGATTTTTTTTTTTTTTTTTTTTTTTTTGCGGTACTGGGGATTAAACTCAGGGGCATTCTACCTTCCAGCTACACCCTCAGCCCTATTATTTTTATTTTTAAATAGGGTCTTGCTATGTTGATGAGAATCTCACTAGGTTGATGAGTCTCACTATTTGCTGAGCGTGATTCTCCTATCTTACCCTCCCAAGTAGTAGGATTACAGGAGTGTGTCACCACGCCCAGAGTTATAACTGGGTATTTTTAGTGGGGAAAAAAAGGTATCCTGTCCCCAGGTATCTTATAACCATTTGGAGTTGATTAAAGCCTCAATATTACTGACATTTTACAAGTGAAGCTTAACAGAAAATTTATAAGACATAGTCATATGTCACAGATAACAAACATTGCCATGGTTGCAAATAATAATGTTTTTGCCCAACCAAATACACTGTTAATTAGCATTTTCATTACCATCACCAAAATCCTAGCAGGAAGAACTTAGAGGAGGAAAGGTTTATTTGGCTCCTGGATTCTGAGGTTCACTCCATGGTCAGCAGGCTACAGGGTGTAAACATCATGGCAGAAGAAAGTTGCTCAACTCCTGGCAGCCAGGAAGTGTGCTAGAGTGGGAAGGAACCAGGAACAGATACTGTTTTAGTTAGGTTTTCTGTGGCTGTGATCAAAATACCTGACAGGCACATCTTAGAGGGAGAAAGGTTGATTTGGGTCTCATAGTTTCAGTCCATGATTGACTGCCTCCCAGGCAGAGTGTGGTGGAGGAAAAGCCACCTCTCACCTCATGGTGGCCAGAAAGCCAGAGAGAGAGTTGGGAGGGTCCAAGGCCATGTTTAGTGAGCCACCTTAGCTGTGTCCCACCTTCAAACCTGGCTTCATTGTCTATCATGTGAGCCTCTCTGCGGGACATTTTATATCCAAACAAGAACAGCCATGGTCCAAGGCCATGCCCCCAGTGACCTGCAGTTACCACGTTACCACCCAGGAAATCATTCCAAGTAGGAATCCATCAAATGGGTCAATCCACTGATGAGGTTAAGTCTTTAGGTCAGTTATTTCATCTCTAAACATCACTGCTTTGCCTAACACACGGACTTTCTAGGGGGACATTCTAAGCCCAAGCCCTAACACACCATACAAGACAAGGTACATGCTTCAGGAAAATAATTACAGTGCATAGAGTCAGCAAAGTTTTGGTATATTGAAAATAGACAAAGATTAAGAACAGAACATTCACAAAAGAGAATAGTGGAGGAAAGTTGCTCAACTCATAGCAAATAGTATTGCTGAGTCCCATAAAAAGTGTAGTTATGGAAAGTACAGAAAGTTTGACCTGCGTAAGAATTGACGAAAGGTATAGAGCTGAGAGGATTTTTATTCCATCTTGAGGGCACTTCACATATTGTGGAAAAATGAGACAAGCTTCCTCTTCAACTTGGATAACAATATAAATTTATGCAACAGCTGTGGAGGGCAGTTTGGTGATGTTGTGGTAGTACTGAAGATACTTGTAAAACTTTTAAGACCAGACTCTCTTGTCAAGGAGATGTGTAATAATCTCATCAAATCAAGTTTTATGAGGAAAGATTGGAAGTAATCAAATGTCCATTAGCAGGATAGTAAGTAGTATGTTTATATAATGGAATGCTATGAAGTAAGTAATGAAATCCATGTGTCTTGAGAAAAAAATTACCAAAGGTATGATTATTTTTTGAAATCTCAGAATAGTACTGTAGTTTTACAGGTCTATATAGTTTGAGTGTAAAGATGGTTTGAGAAGGAAACTCGTTTGTTTTATGAGGGTGCTTCTAGTGAGGGAGGGAGGAGAAAATGCATTATGCAGTGAGGTTTGTGAAGTTCATCGGACTGTTATTCTTGACCTGTTGTGTCCCATTGGCCTATATATAGGTCACCTGTAAAAACAAATTAAGCAATTGTATAGGTGACCTAGAAAACTTAGTAGGCTTTTATTAGGTGTCCTGTATACTGGATAATGGGACATATGGGTTATGGTTACTTTGTGTGTGTGTGTGTGTGTATGGTACTGGGGAATGAATCCAGGGGCATTCTACCTCTGAGCTATACCTCCAGTCTTTTTGGGGGGCGGGGTACTGGGGATTTGAACCCAGAGGTATTCTACCTTCAAGCTACACCCCCACTAGTATTTTTTATTCTTTAATTTGAAAGTGTTTCACTAATTTGCAGAGAGCCTCACTAAGTAGCTGAGGCTGCCCGTGAATTGGGATCCTCCAGTCTCAGCCTCCCAAGTACTGGGATTATAAGCGTGTGCGCCACCATGTCTGACTTAAGGTTACTTTTTGTTTTTTTATTTTCTTGTGATACTGAGATGGAACCCAGAGGCACTCTACCCCTGGGCTACATCCCAGACTTATTTTATTTCTTATTTTGAAATAGGGTCTCACTAAGTTGCTGAGAACCTAAGTAGCTGAGGCTGGCCGCAAACCTGCGATCCTCCTGTCTCAGCCTCCCAAGTACTAGGATTACAAGCGCCTGCTACCACTCCCAGCTAAGGTTACATTTTTTATTTTTTATTTATTTATTTATTTATTTTTTTGCGGTACTGGGGATTGAACTCAGGGGCATTCTACCTCCGAGCTACACACCCAGCCCTATTTTTTTTTTTTTTTTTTTTTTTGCGGTACTGGGGGTTGAACTCATGGGCATTCTACCTCCGAGCTACACCCCCAGCCCTATTTTTTATTCTTTATTTTGAAACCGGGTCTCACTAAATTGCGGAGTGCCTCAGTAGGCAGCTGAGGCTGGCTGCGAACCCGGATCCTCCGGTCTCAGCCTCCCGAATGCTGGGATTACAAGCGTGCGCCACCATGCCCGGCTTAGGTTACATTTTTTAAAAAGAGATCTAAAGCAGTTATTGCAAAAGGCTGAAACTGAACAGAGCAGATTTTGGGGGAATAAATAGTTCTCTTGGTGTCTGATTGGGACCCCTCGCATATACCAAAATTCACAGATGATGTTCAAATCTTTTTTATTTATTTTTTATTTTTCAGCACGGATTTTTATACATTTCTTGAGTACAACAGGGTTACATAGACATTTATGACATATCAATCATTGTCAGAACACAAATAGCACCAATTCTTTGTTTTACATGTATAGTGCTCAAGTCTTTTATAGAATAGCCTATGTTAAGTGAGATTAGTTAGTCACAAAGAGTAAAAAAGCATATGTTCTCCCTGATAATGTGGATGCTAGGGAGAAGGTGGGCATAAGAGGGTCTCCAGATGAAAAAGGAGAAACCCTAGATGAGCAAAGAAGTTGACTTAACTGAAGGGGAGGGAAGACACCCTAATGCACATATGATGTACTTTCACAAATATATCAAAGTCAATCACTAAACTGAACTTGAGAAGGAGAGAGGGCGAGGAGGTGGGGTGGGAATTGGGGAAGGGTTAAATGAGAAATGCTTGCATCATATATACCTTTATCAGCTCGTACCTAACAAAGATGTATGATTACAATGCACCAGTTAATAAAAAGAATAGCATAGTAACTGCATTTAACCTCATATCATATTTTAAGTCTTATCTAGATTGCGTAACACCTTATACAATATAAATACTGTGTAATTATTAAAATGTATTGTTCAGGTAATAATGACAAATAAAATTTCTGTACAGACACAATTTTATTTCCCCGAATATTTTTGACCCAAGGTTGGTAAAAGTCCAACGATGAGGAACCTGTGGATGTAAATGTTTTGTCTCACTCATAAAATAAATTTACTTAAAGTTCCTCTTTTATAAATGGTGATAGTGACAAAGTAAGGCTTCAGTCTTAAGTGTGAAATAATTCTTTACTTTAGTTCCTCAGATGTTAGCAATGATGGTTGATCTGGAAGAAGATGAGGACTGGGCAAATGCTGATGAACTAGAAGATGATGACTTTGATAGGTAACCGCACACTGCACACTGGGCAGAGCGGGGCCTCAGGGGCTATGAAAACCTTAGGCAACCAGGGATGCTCTGCCTCCGCTCCGCACCACGGCATTCTGTGTGGAACCTGAAGTTATACTTTTAAATGTGGGATCTGGGACACTTTGCCTTTCTTTGGGCATATTTCTGTTTCATATTTTCTAAATAGTATTTTATTTGTATGTGTATATTAACAAAATTCACATTTAATGAAAGTTCATTTAGATAGTAAATAAAACATGAAATTATAGTAATCAAGAAAGATGACCTACAACAACAAAGTTTAAAAAAAAACTTGACTTGAAGTGCAACAAATAAAATAGCTACCTTTTACTCTTACTCTAAATTTTTTCTTCAAGATGTTTCTAAGTTTTTTTTTTTTTTTTTTTAAACTGGGCATCAATCCCAGGGATGCTCTGCCTCTGAGCTATTTCCCCAGCCTTTTTTGTTTTGAAACATGGTCTTGCTACATTACTGCATGCTACCCTTGGACCTGTGATCTTCATCTCAGCCTCCAAAGTACTGGGATGATAGGCATGTACCACCACACGTGACTTAAGAATTTACATATACATAGGCTCACAGTCTTTATAAAATACCATTATCTTTATAATATAATGCAGTTTATTTATTTATTTTTGCAATACTGGGAATTGAACTCAGGGGCATTCTACCTCCGAGCTATACCCCCAGCCCTATTTTTTATTCTTTATTTTGAAACAGGGTCTCACTAAGTTGCGGAGGGCCTCACTAGGTAGCTGAGGCTGGTCGCGAACCCTGATCCTCCGGTCTCAGCCTCCCGAATGCTGGGATTACAAGCATGTGCCACCACGCCCGCTTAACTTCAAGCTAAAGAATGCATTGGTCACAAGATTTGTATAAAGTCCTCAAAGTATTATAGTTACAGAAATGGAGAGTAGCAACGGGTCCAAGATTACGTAGCTAGTTACTAAACCAAGGTTTAACACCATTTTTTTGTTACTCTTCCTAGTACACCATACTACCATCCTTTTTTTTTTTTTTTTTTTTTGTGTGTGTGTGTGTGTGGGCAGTACTGGGAATGGAACCCAGGGGCATTCTGCCTCCAAGCTACACCCCAACCCTATTTTTTACTTATTTTGAAGCTGGTTCTCACTAAGTAGCTGAGGCTGGCCGCAGACCTGAGACCCTCCTGTCTCAGCCTCACAAGTACTGGGATTACAAGCGTGGGCCACCATGCCCGGCTACTACCATCCTTTATTAAAAAGAACTAGGATCAGCCGGACGTGGTGGCGCACGCTTGTAATTCCAGCATTTGGGAGGCTGAGACCGGAGGATCCGAGTTCACGGCCAGTCTCAGCTGCTTAGTGAGGCACTCCGAAACTTAGTGAGACCCTATTTCAAAATAAAGAATAAAAAGATAGGGCTGGGGGTATAGCTCGAAGGTAGAACACCTCTGAGTTCAATCCCCAGTACCGCAAAAAAAAAAAAAAGAACTAGGATCATTTCCCTGAAAGATAGAAGGTATAAATAGTAGATATAAGCTACTAGGTTAACAGAAGTAAAAATTAAAGACTTTTGACTTACAGAATACATGCTACATTTTTTAGGCTTAGTCTGATTATTAAACAAGACTAATTTCTAACTTGAACACTATTTTGAAGTATATGAAAGTAAACCTTCACTGGGCTGAAGAGACAGCAGCTTAAATCATACTTCCCTTCTCTGGTTCAGATACTATAATATGCTTCTACCTGTTCTTTACCCTATAAGCAACACTTAATCTCTACTAGGTTTACGAAACTTTCCTGGACTTGATAAATGAAGTTTTCTTATCTGTGAACAAACAGATCATAAGATACATTTTCAAAATCAGATATTTTGAGGCCTAAAAACCTATTCTAAAGATTATTTATGGCTTCATCATTATAATTTTGTTTGCACAGAGCAGTTAAGGATAATATATATGACAGATTCACTATTTCGTTCTGAGGCAGAATAAGTTTGCAAATGCTTCTCTCCGATTTTCAGTGAAAACATAGTTTCACCTGTACATAGTTTTTGGTAGTACAGTTTGTACCCCTTTAAAGATGAATAAGCTCATGCCGAGAGGGGAGAATCCTATATACATTCTGAGCACCATTTGTTTACTCACTAATGAGTTTGAAAGATTTTTTTTTTTTTTTTCCAGTATTGGGGATTGAACCCAAGGGCATTCTACCTCTGAGCTATACCCCCATCCCTATTTTTATTCTTTTTTTTTTTTTTTTTTTTTTTGCGGTACTGGGGATTGAACTCAGGGGCATTCTACCTCCGAGCTATACCCCCCCAGCCCTGTTTTTTATTCTTTATTTTTGAAACCGAGTCTCACTAAGTTGCGGAGTGCCTCACTAGGTAGCTGAGGCTGGCCTCGAACCCGGATCCTCCGGTCTCAGCCTCCCAAATGCTGGAATTACAAGCATGCACCACCACGCCCGGCTTTATTTTTTATTTTTGAAACAGGGTCTAACTAAGTTGCGAAGGGCCTCACTAAGTAGCTGAGGCTGGACGCAAACCCAGATCCTCCAGTCTCAGCCTCCCAAGTACTGGAATGACAAGTGTGCGCCACCACGCCCAGCTTGAAAGATATATTTCAAGGAAGTGAGAAACATCGACTTTCACCAACAGCCACTCTTACCTCTGAGTCTTGAAAAATAAGATTCAGATATAGGAGTTTTAAGTTATAGTAGAACATGATAAAAAATTTTGTTTACCTTTCCCCTCTTCTCCAACTATAGGATTTTCAGCCCATAACTTCAATACCACATGCAGAAGATTACTTCATTTATTTCTTAATCCTGGTTTAATAACGTATTTAGAAATACCTGTATAGAGTGTTGTTTTTTGTGTATTCTGAATATATTGAGTACGTTATTTTTTGTGTTTAGCAATGCAGTTGCTGGTGAGAGTGCTTTAGACCGGATGGCTTGTGGACTTGGTGGAAAGCTCGTTCTGCCAATGATCAAGGAACACATTATGCAAATGCTTCAAAATCGTAAGCTATCTGTGTTTCAAATGCTACGGTAGTGTAGTGTGTCTTACTAAATGTTAAACTAACAATGCTAGGCTGTTAAAAAAAAAGTCTTTGTTGGCTTATAGATCTACTTATGAAACTTTAGTCATTTTTGGAAGCACTGTCTTTTGTGTGTGTGTGTGTGTGGTACTGGGGATGGAACCCAGGGACATTCTACCTCCGAGCTATACCCCCAGCCCTATATATATATATATATTTTTTTTTTTTTTTTGCGGTACTGGGGATTGAACTCAGGGGCATTCTACCTCCGAGCTATACCCCCAGCCCTATTTTTTATTCTTTATTTTGAAACCGAGTCTCACTAAGTTGTGGAGTGCCTCAGTAGGTAGCTGAGGCTGGCCGTGAACCCTCTGGTCTCAGCCTCCCGAATGCTGGGATTACAAGCGTGTGCCACCACGCCTGGCCCCCAGCCCTATATTTTGAAACAGGGTCTCACTAAGTTGTGGAGTGCCTCACTAGGTAGCTGAGGCTGGCCGAGAACCTGGTTCTTCCGGTCTCAGCCTCCCAAATGCTGGGATTACAAGCGTGTGCCACCACGCCCGGCTGGAAGCACTGTCTTATGCTAAAAAAATGTTTTTCCTCACTACTGAGAATATTTTTTCATATTCAACTTTTTCTCTACAAAATTGGTGTTAGGGTATAGGGAAAATTTATAAATTAATGTTTTACAGACTTACTAGCTAGAAATACTTAGATTCAATTATTTGAATGTTTATGAGACACTAGTGTGTCTGTTTCATATAATCTTCCTTCATCCATTTTCATTTATTTAAAAAAATTTTTTTATCTGGTATAATCAAAAGAGAAGCCATTTCTATATTTTTGCTAGTATTTTCCTAACAGATACTTGATAACTCGTCAGCCTTTTGACCTGTAGTGTGTATCAGTTCCAAGATTGTTGTGTGTTTTATTTTAATTTGATCTTTTTAATTACAAAGTTAGTGTACATTACTTTTTTTTTTTTTTAGTACTGGGAATTGAACCCAGTGGCATTTTACCTCCGAGCTACACCCCAGACCTATTTTTTATTCTTTATTTTTGAAACAGGGTCTAAGTTGCGGAGTGCCTCACTAGGTAACTGAGGCTGGCTGTGAACCCGGATCCTCCGGTCTCAGCCTCCCAAGTACTGGGATTACAAGCATGTACCACCATGCCCAGCTGCATTAATTTTGAATTTTACAAAAATGAATAATGATGTGTCCTTTTTTGTGTGTGTGGTACTGGGGATTGAACCCAGAGACCACCCACCTTCGAGCTATACCCCCAACCCAATTTTATTTCTTATTTGGAAACAGTCTTGCTAAGTTGTTGAGTCTTACTACATGCTGAGGCTGTCCTTAAACCTACAATTCTCCTGTCTTAGCCTCCCAAGTACTAGCATTACAGGTGTGGGCCACGACAGCCAGCTTTTTTTTCATGTTGAAAGATGACCGTTGTTACCAGTTCTGAGACTTCTGACCGCATGCATGTGTGCAACTTTTTAAATGTGATTATGCAGGATAGACTTACTATACACTAAACTTTTTTTTGTGTGTGTGTGTTACTGGAGATTGAACTCAGGCATTCTACCTCTAAGCTACACTCCCAGCCCTATTTTTTATTCTTTATTTTGAAACCGGGTCTCACTAAGTTACGGAGTGCTCACTAGGTAGCTGAGGCTGGCCTCGAACCCGGATCCTTCAGTCTCAGCCTCCCAAATGCTAGGATTACAAGCGTGCACCACCACGCCTGGTTTACACTAAACTTTTGCATGGCTATTTATCATGTTACCACATAATGGCCTAGCTCATTTTTAACAGCTATAGGACATTCCACAATCCCCATTACATATTAGTAATTTTTGCTGTTTGCAAATAATGCTGCAGACAATCTTTTACAGAAATCCTGGCTTATCTTCTATGAGTCCTGTTTTGTTTTTTGTTGCTGGGGAGCAAATGTTGGGCCTTAGTATTGAAGGCAAGCACTGTACTACTGAAATCTAGCTTGGGTAGATTTCAAGAGACACAAGGGTTGAACCAGTGATGTAGGCTGATTTATTTTGTTTTTGATGCTAGGAATTGAATCTAAAATTTCCAGCATGCTAAGCCTGCACTCCAGTTTGTTTGTAGTGTCTAATTAACAATCTTTTGGATGTGATTCTTTTCTGTAGCTGATTGGAAATACCGGCATGCGGGGTTGATGGCCTTATCTGCCATCGGTGAAGGGTGCCACCAGCAAATGGAAGGGATTCTAAACGAGATTGTCAATTTTGTGTTACTTTTCCTTCAAGATCCTGTAAGTACCAGTAAATAGTCAGTTCATAATGATTACCATAGTTTTATATGGGAATCTACTTCCTTTACTAATACAAGGGCACGTATTCCAGCATCCAAGAGTAAGATATGCAGCATGCAATGCCGTGGGACAGATGGCTACAGATTTTGCACCTGGTTTCCAAAAGAAATTTCATGAGAAGGTAAGATCTCCTTATCTACTCAAGTCAAACTTAAAAAAGAGGGATGACCATTTTAAATAGTGTGCTTACTTGTTTTCATTTCCCAGGTGATTGCAGCTCTGCTTCAGACTATGGAAGACCAAGGCAACCAGCGGGTACAGGCCCATGCCGCTGCCGCTCTCATCAACTTCACTGAAGACTGCCCCAAGTCGCTACTTATTCCCTACTTAGATAATTTGGTGAAACATCTGCATTCTATTATGGTACTTAAGCTTCAAGAGGTGAGTTGTAAGATCTGTACGCCTTCTATTTACAGACTAATTCAGCTTGATTCAGTGGGTAAGACCTGAAGAAAGAGGGACTTTAAGACCTTCAGGATAGTGACAGGTTGAAGACATTCCAAGCTGAATTAGGAAAGACAATGACTAAAGGATAGGTAAAATTAGTTTTTGGATTCCCTTGAAAGCAAGGCATTTCTGAGCTTGCTTTGTGTAAATTAGCAAGAATCATTGTATGTTATTAAGTGCTCGGGAAATGGTAACATGATTATAGGTAATGAACGTGCTGGCATTGGGAGGCATAAACAACAAGGGGATATGATTGCAGGCAGTGTCATTGTCATTACACAGCCATTGTCCAGGGAGTGTGGACAGTGATAATGGAAGTTAGGGGGAAGAGATGATTCTCTAAAGACATTTCACTGCATTAATGTGATCTTTATGCAGAAGTGTTAATCAGCTTTTCATCACTATGACAAAATACTTGAAAAAGTAAATAGGAGAGATGATGTATTTGGCATACAGTTGCAGAGGTTGCAGGCCCTGGTTTGCTGGCCCGTCGCTACGGGCCTGTCAGTGAGGCAGAGATCATGGCGTGGTAGAGCAGAGCTGCTCACTGCTCAGCAGTCAGGAAGCAGAGAGAGAGAAATCAGAGGGTGCCCTTCAAGGACACACCCCCAGTGACCTGCTTCTTTCAACTAGACCCCACCTCCTAAAATTTTTATCATCTCTCAATAATGCCATCAAATTATGAAGCCTAGGGATTAATTCATCCATGAGATCAGAGCCCTCATGATGCAGTCATTTCACCAGAGCCCCATCTGAACACCATCGCAGTGGGGACCAGTCCTTTAACATGAGTCATTAGCGTGACATTCAGACCCAAGCTGTAACAAGGAGCAAGTGAAAATTGTTGACTGTTCTCTACAGAGTGACAGAAATCGAGACTATGTAGAAAATAACGTCCTTTTTTTTTTCTATAAGTAAGTTGAATAAGTGCTGGCAGCCAGGTGTGGTAGCCACACCTATAATCCTAATTCTTAGGAGGCTGAGACAGGAGGATCACAGGTCAAGACCAGCCTCAGCAAATTAGCAAGACATTCAGCAACTTAGTGAGACCCTGTTTCAAAACAAACAAAAAAGGGCTGAGGGTATATCTCCAGAGGTAGAATTACCCTTGGGTTCAGTCCCCGTCCCCTGAATAAGTGTTGGCTATCCAAGTTAGATGGTTGATAATTATAGCTTAAGGAGAGGATGCAGCCTGAAACCAGTTGAGTGTTTTTAGTATAGCAGTGTGCTAACAGTACAGCCAGTGTGTGAAAGAGAAGATATAAATAAGAGAAGCAAGGATTGAGGTTCAGTTTGTTTTCAGACATAAAGAAAATGAATTGCTGCTGCAAAATCAACTTTTTTCCCTAAAGGTATAGAAAAATAAGACTGCTTTTTACTATTGGATTCAACAGATATGAACTTACTGTCATGTTACTTTAAAAGTTTCTAATGCTCTCAATTCCTGTACTTAGTGTGGACCAGTAATAAACTGTTTACAAACTATGGTTTGCATGGCACTGGTGACTGGTCAGAGATCAAGGAGGAAGACAAATTAATATCTCAGAAGCCAAAGAGGAGTTTGAAACAAAGGCCTAAGTGTTCAGTGTCAGCTGACAGCAGATTTAAGAATATCATCGGGGAAACATCTAAGTGTCTGAAGACTGCGGTGGACCCGCGGTGAAGGCACATAGGACTAGATGGATCCAACACAGCTTCACAAGTGGGTTTGGGTAGAGAGGCCTAAGTGTCAAGGGAGTCTGTGTGTCTCCTTGTCATTCCTCCCAGAGGGCCACATGCAGGAAAGAGTGTGCTGAGGTGGGGTGGGATGAGGATAGTGTTGAGAGTTGTATCAAGAGAGGATAGCCCAGTAGAGAAGGAAGGACATTCCTCTGAGGTCAGCGACAAGGTTAAGTTATTCATGCTGAGATGCAGAAGGAAGTTACCTTGTTTATTTTATTTACTTACTTATTTTGCAGTACTGGGCATTGAACCCAGGGGCATTCTACCTCCAAGCTACACTCCCAGCCCTATTCTTTATTTCAAAACAGAGTCTAAGTAGCTGAGGCTTGCCAGGAACCTGTGATCCTCCTGTCTTAGCCTCCGAAGTACTGGAATTACAAGCATGCGTCATCACACCCGGCTTAGTTACCTTCTTTAAAGTGTGGTAGAATCTGTATAGAAAGTGAGTGCTATAGTGTATAGAGTTGTTGCTGCTCAGAGTATAGAGTTGTTGCTGGATCTCATATTCATATAAACCAGTAAGGAATTATTTAGCATCTTACCAGGTGACAGTATGGGCCCAGCTACAGATACTCAAGCATAATTACCAGTCAGTTTAGAGCGCACTGTAGGCCTTTGGTGCAGGGATGGAGATCATCTTGTGTGTCACAATGGAGGAGAAATGGAGCGGGCAGCAGGGTTCGTTAGTGGGATCCTCCAGGGAGTGTTGGATTAGAGAACAAAGGAATACCCCAAAAGAGAATTCTCTCCACAACATAGTAGGCGAGTACGAAATAGAATAGTAAGTTAAATAGTGGAAAGAAGTGAGGAAAAGATGAGTAAAGAAGATAAAACATTAAGCTTTTATGGGTACAGAGAATTGAAGGAGAGTCAAGATTTGGACTATAGAACCAGCTATGCTCTGAGAAAAAGCAAAAACAAGTAAGGGATACTATGATAACAAGAGGGAGAGAAAATGTACACGAGTAGTTCAACATGACCTGTCTTTATAGAAATTTCCTCCAAAAGCTGTAGTCTGTTTCTGGAGAAGTGGTCTCTGCTTGCTATTTCAGAGAAGCATTCAAGAACTGGGAGGGAGTCGCAAATTTAAGTATTTCTTCTGGTTTTTCATTTTAAGTAATTTATATTGTGTCTTCCTTCTCCTAGTTGATTCAGAAAGGTACCAAGCTAGTTTTGGAACAAGTTGTGACATCCATTGCATCAGTTGCAGATACTGCAGAAGAAAAATTTGTCCCCTACTATGATTTATTTATGCCATCCCTGAAGCACATTGTTGAGAACGCAGTTCAGAAGGAACTCAGACTTCTGAGAGGAAAGACTATTGAGTGCATCAGCCTCATTGGTCTGGCTGTTGGAAAGGAAAAAGTAAGTGATTGTGTTACGTATTGAGGACACTTGGAAGAGTGTTTTCCTTCAGATGAACACTTTTCTGGATGCTGGATTTTTTCCCTCACCTCTCCTTTCACATTACTATTTTATATATAAATAAATTGTTGCCTACATTTTTCCATTGTTAATATTATGGTATTTTTCCTAACTCAGTAATGCTTCTGCTACTTCTGTGTCACCATACAGTCTATTTCCTGGGTCGCATGTGTGGTTCAACACCTGTATGCTTATGTTTAGTACCATTTAAACACGTGCTTCGAATCAGTCCAGTTGCTTTCAAGGTGATCCAGAATATCAGTGTCTTAGGAAGGGTGTTTTTGTTTTTGTGGTACTGAGGATTGAACCCCAGGGGCATTCTATCTCCTAGCTACACCCCCAGTCATATTTTTTATTCTTTATTTTGAAACAGGTTCTCCATAAGTTGTAGAGGGCCTCACCAAGTAGCTGAGGCTAGCTGAAAACATGCTATCCTCTTGTCTCAGCCTCCTAAGTACTGGTATTACAAGGATGCGGCACCAGGCGTGGCCAGGGGGAGTTCTTTTTTTAAGATAAGAAGTGGAAGTGTGTCTCCCTGTGTGACGCACAGCAAGAACCACTGGGCCAGTGCGTTTCTTCTCAGCCCACTTCTCAGCGTTGTCCAAGCTGACCCAAAAGAAGTCCCTCTGTGCCAGGCCTGGTGGCCCACTCCTCTAACCCCACTACTTGGGAAATTGGGACAGGAGGATCAAAGGTTTGAGGACAGCTCCAGCAAGTAGCAAGACTCTTGGCCACCTAGTGAGACCCTGTTTAAGGGTTAGGGGTATAGTTGGACTCAGAATGCCCCTGAGTTCAATCCCAGTACCACAAAAGAAAAAAGTCCTTCTGCCATTGACTTTCCTGTTCTGACCCTCAGAACTATTTCTCAGGAACATGTAACCTCACCATCTTTCCTCTCTAAAACCAGCATTAGTATTAATTTCTCTCTTAAATTATTTTTTGTGGGACACTGAGAACCTTAACCAATCAAACATTTATAGGTCCCATACTCTGTATCTTTAAAACATTGCCTGACTATATAATAGAAATTTCCAGAATTGTGCAGTTAAATGAAAATAATATACAAAATAAAATAGTTTGTTTTACAGTGAATTTTATGGAGCAACTCAGTATTTTTCTTCTGGATTTTAACTACTTGAATACATAAGCCATAGACCAAAACATGATGCCATTAGAAATGTCTTTGTACTGCAATTTATTTTGACCTTGAGTGAAAAGCATATTTTCCTAGAAGGAAAGTTTGTTACAATATTGATGAGAATTTTTTACTGTAATAGTTTTATCTGTGGGGTTATGACTCATGTAGAAAATGTAGACTTTTAGCCAGGCATGGTAGCACATGCCTGTAATCTCAGTACTTGGGAGGCAGAAAAAGGAGCTTCACAGGTTCAAAGACAGCCTCAGCAAGTAGTGAGACTCTCATCAACCTAGCGAGATCCTGTTTCAAAATAAAAACAAAATAGGGCTGGGAATGTACATCAGAGGTAGAATGCCTATGGGTTCAATCTTCAGTACCACACATACAAAAAAGAAAATATAGACTTTTCTGAAGTTTGTTATTACATAAAAAACAAAATTAGAACAAGTGCCTCTCTGAGGTGCATCAGTGGTACTAATGTCGCTCTGCGTGCATTTCCTCCAGTTCATGCAGGATGCCTCGGACGTGATGCAGCTATTATTGAAGACCCAGACCGATTTCAATGATATGGAGGATGACGATCCTCAGGTAAGCAGTCTTACTGTATTTACCTTGGTCTGTTTTTGAGATATGGGCAGCACAAGGTTGAATGTACTTAATTTTAGGACGGGCATGGTGGCGCACGCCTGTAATTCCTGTACTTAGGCGGCTAAGACGGAATCGTAGGTTTGAAGACACCCTCAGCAAGTAGCAAGACGCTCCTCAACCTAGCGAGACCTTGTTTCCAAATAAGAAAATTGGGGTGGGGATGTAGCTCAAAGGTAGAATGCCTCTGGGTTCAGTCCCCAGTAACTAACACACACACACACACACACACACACACACACACACACACACACACGAATGTACTTAATTTTTTAAAGAAAAGAAAAATGAAACCAGGCATGGTGGTGCATGCTTGTAATCTCAGCTACTTAGTGAGGCCCTCTGCAACTTAATAAAAACCTGTTTCAAAATAAAGAACAAAAATAGGGCTGGGGGTGTCACTCAGAGGTATGATGCCCCTGGGTTCAATCCCCAGTACCCAAAAATAAAAAAACCAGGCTAAATGGCAGCCTTCTCAAGTTACAGTGAAGCCCTGGCTTTGTTCTGCTTGTAGAGCCATGTTTTCTCAGTCTGTTGTGGGTTGCTTCTGCTCTCCCTCTCGCTCTCAGAAGTTTTATTGTTCTTGATGGCTCAGCCCGAGTCTCTTCTTACTCTCCTGGGCGCAGTGTCGTTCACAGTCATGGCTTTAGGTTTTCTCAGTATGCTGTGATTTGCAGATCTTTGTCCAGAATTCAAGATTCATTTATCAATCCCCCCTTTTTTTATGGTACTGGGGATTGAACCCAGAGGCATTCTACCTTCGCGCTACACCCCCAGCCCGATTTTATTTCTTATTTGGAAAGAGGGTCTCACTAGGTTGATGAGAGTCCCACTATTGCTGAGGCTGTCCTCGAACCTGTGATCCTCCTATCTCAACCTCCCAAGTACTAGGATTACAAGCCTGTGCCACCATACCCGGCATTTATCAACCATTTAATAAAATCTCTATTTGAATATCTCTTAGTCCTTTGTCCCCTGTTAAAAGGAAGAAATACAGAAACCCAGCAGCCTCAGCACCAGTGTTTACTGCGCGTGAGCATGTTTCATTAACTTATGAAGAAACACACACACCTCAGTGGCAGGCACTTACAACACTTGGAATGTCATAAATGCCCGTCATAATCTTCATGATATTCACAGTGCATAAATATAACAGACACTCAGTGATTGTCCAATTAAATTTTGATTTTACACAGCCATACTCAATTGTTTATATCATAGCTTAAATAGAAAACAACCATTTTCAACGAAAGCATGCCTTTTTAAAACTTTCTTTGTAAAGTCATCTTTGTATAAACAGAGCTAAAATGCATCTTTGTATACACAGAGCTAATTCTACCTCTGAGCTACACCCGCAGCCCTACATTATTTTTTATGTTGAGAACAAGGTCTTGCTGAGTTGCTGGGGCTAGCCTCAAACTTGTGATCCTCCTGTCTCAGCCTCCCTCCCGAGTACCTGAATCACAGGTGTACACCACCATGCCCAGCCTCATTTTTCATTTGGAAACAGGGTCTTGCTAAGTTACTGAGGCTGGCCCCCAAAACCTATAAATCTCTTGTCTCGGCCTTCCTAGTATTGTAATTACAGGCATGCGCCACCATGTTTGCTTGGCTTACACAAAAATTGCAACATCTAAGAGGAAGGGATTTTTTTTTGGGGGGGGGTGGTTATTGGGGATTGAACCCAGGGGCATTCTACCTCCGAGCTACACCTCCAGCCCTATTTTTTATTCTGTATTTTGAAACCGGGTCTCACTAAGTTGCGGAGTGCCTCACTAGGTAACTGAGGCTGGCTGCGAACCCGGATCCTCCCGTCTCAGCCTCCCGAATGCTGGGATTACAAGCGTGTGCCACCACGCCCAGCTAGGAAGGGATTTTTTTTATGGGCGGGGAGCAATACTGGGGATTGAACTCAGGGGCATTCTACCTCTGAGCTACACCCCAGTCCTATTTTTAATTCTTTATTTTGAAACAGGGTCTCACTAAGTTCTAGAGGGCCTCACTAAATAGCTGAAGCTGGCTACGAAGCTGCAATCCTCTTATTTCAGCCTCCCAAGTAGTGGGACTACAATCATGTGCCAGCACACCCGGCTTGAAGGAATGTTTTTGTTTCTTGGGTTTAAATAATGCTTAATAAATGGGGTTCTAGGCAGCAGAGACAGTCACATGTTTCTGCCCCCAAAACTAGTAGTGCCTAGGAGTTGATAGGTTTCTTTTTATTTAGGTGAAGCAGATACTATGAGAGAAAACTACTTAGGATTGCTTATTTTTTTATTGCTTTATTTTTTCCTTCCTCTGTGTGATTCTGGGGAGCTAAGCCAACGGGGCTTCCACCACTGAGTTATACCCTTTCCCTTTTTAAATTGAAATAGGGTCTTGCTAATTTAGTGCACCCTAGGTTTAAAGTTGTGAGTCGCGGCTCCCGGCTTGATTGCTTGAGGAGGAAAATAGGATCGACGGCCTTATCTACCGTTTGTATCCCAGTGTAGAGAGTGCCCAGGACTTCATCATTGACTCAACATTTTAAGTATATAATCTGAGGGTGTTGGCGCATGCTTGTAATCCCAGAACTTGGGAGGCTGAGATAGCAGGAGGATTGCCGGTCTGAGGACAGCCTCAACAATATAGCGAGAGTCCCCACAAACTAGTGAGACCCTGTTTCAAACTAAAGAATAAAATGTGGCTTGGGGGTATGGCTCAGGGGAAGCACTCTCCTGAGTTCAATCCCCAGTACCACAAAAAAATAATAATAATAAAAAGAACATTTTAAATATAAATTTAGGAAATGCATTTATTAAAGTGCTGTGGACATATCAATAGAACATTGCTCCTATGAAATAGAGAAATAACTTTATTATGTCTTGTTTACCTTTTGTTTTAAAATGTTTTAATTTTGATTTTCTCCCCCAGATCTCTTACATGATCTCAGCCTGGGCCAGAATGTGTAAAATCCTTGGGAAAGAATTTCAGCAATACCTTCCAGTGGTCATGGGGCCTTTAATGAAGACAGCCTCGATTAAGCCTGAAGTCGCACTTTTAGATAGTAGGTTTCTTCACAAAGACATATCAGGGCTAATATTTGTCTTTTTTATTATTTTTCATACACATGTTTCTTCTCTGTTAATAGCCCAGGACATGGAGAATATGAGTGATGATGATGGCTGGGAATTTGTGAACCTTGGAGATCAGCAAAGTTTTGGTATTAAAACTGCAGGACTAGAAGAAAAATCAACTGCTTGCCAGATGTTGGTATGAGATCACAATTTTTACTAAACTTCATTTTATACATACTCTGATATTTATGTTTGTTTGTTTGTTTTGGAGTGCTTTTAATAAATAGCATATAAATTCTTTTGAAGATCCAGGAATTCCTTTAAAAAATTGTAGATAACCTTTGATCTAACATTTCTACTTCTTAAAGAAACCCTATGGATTAAACTTTTATCATCCATGATGTTTTTAATATTAAAAACGAGTGAACAGCTTGAATTATAAATCACTGTGTCCTGAAGTATTATATAGCTGTTACAAAGGAATTAGAGTTTTAAGGTTTTTGAAGGAAGGATTTTTGTTTCATGTTCAGTTTTATAGCTAAGAATATCTTTAATAAATAAATGTGCTAATGGTATTGAAAGTAAAGCTTAACTGGTATGGTTTCAGTTGTATAAAAAATAAACATGGTAGGAAAATGAAAATGTCAACATCCATTATTTCTTATGATCTCAAAGATTTTATGTATTTTAAATTAGTCTTTGAGTTTTCTGTTTTCCTTATGAGTAGGTATTACAAAGTAAAGGATAATATTTTTCAAAAGTTAGAATTAAGAAGTTATGGTATTTTATAAGCCAGGCATGGTGGTGCACACTTGTAATCCTAGTACTTGGGAAATTGAGACAAGAGGATCACAGGTTTGTGGGCAGCCTCATCAGTTTAGTACGGTGCTCAGAAACCCAGTGAGACCCTGTTTCCAAATAAAATCAGTCTAGGGGTGTAGCTCAGAGGTAAAATGCCTCTGGGTTCAATTCCCAGTACCACACAACAGAAATATATGGTATATTATAATTTTAACAGTTAATGTAAACCCTAATAAAAATGGCTTAAGTTCTGTTAACACATTACTCTCTAATTCATTACTTCATGAAATTAATGTTTTTAATAATTAATGCCTTTAATTTATAAATATTTAGATTTTGTGATATCTTTCTCTGTTTTAAGCTGGAAGGCAAAATATAAAATCTCTTCTCCCCCCCCCCCCCCCAGTACTGAGAATTGAACCTAGGGGCATTACCTCCGAGCTACCTCCCCAGCCCTATTTTTTATTCTTTATTTTGAAACAGGGTCTCACTAAGTTGTGGAGTGCCTCACTAGGTAGCTGAGGCTGGCCGAGAACCCGGATCCTCCGGTCTCAGCCTCCCAAATGCTGGGATTACAAGCGTGTGCCACCACGCCCGGCTAAATATCTTTTTTTAAAGACAACACTTTTTTTTCATTCACTGTTGAAATGACTTTTAGAAAAATACAAATTAAGCCAGGCAATGATGGTACACACCTTTAGTCCCAACTGCTCCAGAAGCTGACACCAGAGGAGCACTTGACCCTAGGAGTGTGGGGCCAGCTGGGCAACATAGTGAGCAAGATCCTGTTTCCAACAAAAATGAAAATACAAAAATAAACAAGCCTGTTTTTGCTTTTTCAGTTTTGATACCTTTTCAAACTTTTTTTCTCAATTACATGATGTATTTTGTTTGAAGCACTTTCAAAGTACTGAAACATGTAAATTTTTTTTTAACCCAGGGGCATTCTACTTCTAAACCATACCCCCAGCCCTATTTTATTTTTTTAGTTTGAAACAGGGTCTCACTAAGTTGCAGAGGGCCTCACTAAGTAGCTGAGGCTGGCTGCGAACCTGCGATCATCCTGTCTCAGCCTCCCAAGTACTGGGATTACCAGCGTGATCCACCACACCTAGCTGAAACTTGTAAATTCTCCCAAGCACAAGAAATAAAAATAGGAATGATTCCAGCCTTTGAATGAAATTATGTATTGAAATCATTTTATGGCCCTTATTTTAAAATTATTTCTAGTTAGAAGGTTAATTTGAGCTCCTACGTGCAGCTATCAGTGTAGTTCTAGTCAAGGTGCATCATTTTGTGGACCTGTGGTTTTGCGATTCATAAATATTATTTGTACCTGAAATCTAACCGGGGGAGGAATATACCTCAGTGGTGGAGCATTTGCCTAGCATGCCTGAGGCCCTAGGTTGGATCCCCAGCACTATTGGGAGAAAAAAGAAGAGCTTTTATATGAATCTTGATTTCTTTTCTAATACTTTTCTTTCAGGTTTGCTATGCTAAGGAGTTAAAGGAAGGTTTTGTGGAATACACCGAACAAGTTGTCAAACTGATGGTCCCTTTGCTGAAGTTTTATTTCCATGATGATATCCTACGACAGTTGAATACAAAATATGTCTAGAAGTATTAGATTTTGTGATACCTGAATTACCTATCACCATTGTTTTTGGAGATGTGCTAACTGCATTTTAATACTATAGACTCGGTTCTCTGCATATGCCTTTGTCTCACCTTGTACCAAAAACATGGGAAAGAAACTGTTAACTATCCTCTAGGTTTCAATTTTCTGTGATCTACTTAAAGATTTTAAGAATTGATACTTTATTAACAAATGTTACAATTATGTGTAGTGGGCTACTTTTCCCAAATATTTTTATACTGTTAAGAAAATAAGACCTTTCTTAATTAATAGATTGGGTACTTCCTGGCAGTTAATTTTCTATGATAGAATCCTACATTGCAAATGTGGATAGCACCTTTGAGGAGAAACACCTCATGGTAAATCTGCACGTTGCCGGGCGTGGTGGTGCACGCTTGTAATCCCAGCATTTGGGATGCTGATACCGGAGGATCTGTGTTCTCGGCCAGCCTCAGCTACCTAGTGAGGCTCTCCGCAACTTAGACCCTGTTTCAAAATAAGGAATAAAAAATAGGGTTGGGGGTATAGCTCGGAGGTAGAGTACCTCTGAGTTCAATCCCCAGTACCAGGGAAAAAAAAATCTACATGTTAATGTTTTCATTGTCAACTTAATGATAGCCATAATTAATAGGTATAGGTGCATTTTTATGCCTTTACACATTCATACACGCTCATACTATCATAGTTTGGGTAAAATACAGAGAGAGGCGCAGAGGCCAGACTCAGATCCAAAGCTGCTGACTCCAGAATTCCTCATATGGTGTCCTATTAGTGGTGTCCTCTGCAGAAGACAACTTTTGCCCAGGCGACTTCCTGTGATGCCAGGGTGAAGCAGAATTGCTTTCAAGAGGAAGTTTTAAGATCTTGCCTTATACATGATATTAGATAAGGAGAGGCAACTTACTCTTTATTGAAAACCAAAATACCGGCATAACATAGAAGTCCCAAATGGTTTTCTCAGGACAGTCATAGCTTTGGTTGCATTAAAGTTTTGGGGTAGAGGTTCTTGGGCTCTCTCAGTCATGGGTCTTTTCACAACCTGTTACATTTGAACAGTTGGAGGCCCTTCTTTCACTGGGCTCATCCCTCCTGTATTGTAGGAGATGGGAGCAACCGGAAGCATGTCCTGTGGATAGGAAGACTTCTATTTTTATGCACACTTTATATTTAGCACAAACTCTTGACCGAGATAAACAGAAGTTGCATAGCACTCCTGTGAACACAGTGGTACTTAATGTTTAAGTAAGCAGAATGATGGAACAGTCTTTTGGGGTTCCTTAGTTATCACATTTCCTTAACGAGAAAACGTGTTCGCGTGGCAGCAGCAGAGTCTATGCCTCTTCTCCTGGAGTGTGCAAGAGTCCGGGGTCCTGAGTATCTCACCCAGATGTGGCATTTCATGTGTGATGCTTTAATCAAGGCCATTGGCACAGAGCCAGATTCAGATGTGCTCTCAGAAATCATGCATTCTTTCGCTAAGGTGAATGTTGCTCTTTTAAAGAATACTTGTAACCAGATGTGGTGGCATATGGTTGTAATCTCAGTACTTAGGAGACTGGGACAGGAGGATCACAGGCTTGAGACTTGTACCAAAAGTATTTGTAATGTGTTCATTTGTTAACTTTGGCAAATATATTGGGAAAATTAGTGGTTTTAAAATGTGCAGTAGCGCCGGGCGTGGTGGCGCACACTTGTAATCCCAGCATTCGGGAGGCTGAGACCGGAGGATCCGGGTTCGAGGCCAGCCTCAGCCACCTAGTGAGGCACTCCTCAACTTAGTGAGACCCTGTTTCAAAATAAAGAATTAAAAAAACAGGGCTAGGGAGGTAGCTCGGAGGTAGAATGCCCCTGAGTTCAATCCCCAGTACCGAAAAAAAAAAAAATGTGCAGTAGCATAATTTTTTTCACAGAAAATCCAGTTTTGAGTGGTATTATTTTTGTTTGCTTAGGCGTAGACATTGGAAAAGTGGTAAATTTGCCCTGGAGAAGCGCATTACAGATGGAGGAGAGGGGTATGGGGAAAGATGTGGAAACATGCGTTCTTTGCAAACCCAGAAGCAGTTTTCAGTACTCTTGACCAGTCTTTACTATCAGACACCTAATAACCCAACTACAGAAGTTTAGGCATTAACTCCGACTCACATCCAGTTTCTGTCCTATATACTTTCTTATTACCTTTATTTGTGCCCAGCACACGCCTATAATCCTGGTACTTGGGATGCTGAGATAGGAGGATCACAGGTTCAAGGACAGCCTGAACAATGTAGGGAGACTCTCAGCAATCTAGTGAGACCCTGTTTCAAAATTTAAAAATAGGGCTGGGCTTAGAGGTAGAATGCCCCTGGATTCAATCCCCAGTACTACAAACGATGATACCGTTAGCTCTTATGTGTTGCTTTCTTTCTTCAACCTCATTAGTGCATTGAAGTAATGGGAGATGGATGCCTTAATAATGAACACTTTGAAGAACTCGGAGGTATACTGAAAGCAAAACTTGAAGAACATTTTAAAAATCAAGAATTGCGGCAAGGTATGCTTTTCATACTTTTATTTCTGAATGAAATCCTTGACCTTTTTGGTAATTATTTAAAAACATTTATTTGGGTGTGTTTTAGTTAAAAGACAAGATGAAGACTATGATGAGCAGGTTGAAGAGTCACTACAAGATGAGGTAAATTGTTCCCTTCAGAACTTCATTTACATGACTATTTGCATCTAAAAGATTTTTAAATGCTTTAGTTCCGATGAGTAATTTTTGGCAGGGGAACCTGGCCTTCCATCTATTAAATTACAGAATAATTTGAAATTAACTACTTTCTGTTTTGAATGTGTGTGTGCACATTTTGCTGCAATTACTCACATATCAAAATGGCTTAGAGTTTACCTGGTATATTTTCTTTGTATGTTGCTCAGAAAAATCATTTGTATTGGGTGATGCTTTTGCCATTTTAAAGATAAGTCTGAAAACTCCGAAATTAAGTGATTGCCCAAGCTGATGCTCTTGACAGTCAGGCCTTCTTCACCATGTTACTCAGTTCTCTCGTCCCACTGTGTGGCACCACCAAGCATTTCAGCTGTGTGAAAGGTCCTGCATCTGGGATGCAGCCCGATGAGCCAGCACTCACATTACCACTGGCCACGAGGCCCCAGTTCCCTTCCATTCCACAACACTGCCAAAAACAATAGGAATTCTGCATTACAGATAATTTTTCAACTATCTACTTTTGAGTATTTTCTAAGGAAAATCTTTGCAGTAAATACAGTACGTATTGTCATACTTCTTTTTCCATAGCAGGTAAGAGATGTGACATTCAGTCTTTTTCTTTTTGGTATTGGGGATTAACCCCAGGGAGTTGTACATCTGAGCTACACTCCTAGCTCTATTTTATCTTTTATTTTGAAACAGGGTCTTGTTTAGTTTCTAAGCCTGGTCTCAAACCTGCAGTCCTCCTGTCTTAGCCTCCCAAGTACTGGCATTACAGGCATGTACCACTGCACCTGGCAGTGACATTCGATCTTTAAGGTTACTTTTTTCTCTAGATTCTTGATCAGCCCTTAAAACAGGAAAGAGAAATTTCATTTTCTGTATTTCTTAGATTTTTATAAATGTTAGTATTGGTAATAGGATATGTTTTAACCCATCTGGATATGTGTGTTGTTTTTTTTTAGGATGATAATGATGTTTATATTCTGACCAAAGTGTCAGATATTTTGCACTCTATATTCAGTAGCTACAAGGAAAAGGTGTTACCGTGGTTTGAACAATTCCTTCCATTAATCGTCAACCTAATTGTAAGTATTCTCTTAACAGTTATTTTGAATAGTTGACTTGGAATTCTTTCATTGCAATATATGAAATCTTACACTTCGATTTAAAATGGGTCTCTGAAATGTAGTTTCTACCATATGTTTTTAATTATTATCAAATTTACTTAATTGTCTTGTACATTTTTGTGTGTGTGTGCGGTACTGTGGATGGAACTTGGGGGCATTCTACCTCCGAGCTACAGTCCCAGCCCTGTTTTTTCAGTCTTTATTTTGAAACAGGGTCTCACTAAGCAGCTGAGGCTGGCCTCGAACCTGGATCCTCTAGTCTTAGCCTCCCAAATGCTGGGATTACAGGCATGTGCCACCATGCCCGGCTTGTCCTGTACATTTCTTTACTCAGTATATTCTTGAAGATTGCAAATTTCCATAGGCCAATAATAGTGTATTTTCAAGACATACAAGTGTGTTTCTTTTAATAGTACTGGGGATTAAGCCTAGAGTCATTCTGCCTCTGAGCTACACCTCCAGCTCTATGTTTTATCTTTATTTTTGAAACAAGGTCTCACAAGGTTGATGAGAGTCTCACTGCTTGCTGAAGCTGTCCTCGAACCCATGATTCTCCTCTCTCAGCCTCCCAAGTACTGGGATTACAGGTGTGCAGTGAGCCATGGCAGTCATTTATAATCCCATGTACAGGCAGAAATGATGGATAATGGGATTAAATGTTTGATGTTTAAATGTCTTATGTACTTTATATTTTAGAACACTTTTGAGTGGAAAGTGCAGAATTCCCACATACCTCTGTTCGCATACCTATGTAACCTCTCCTATTATCATTACTCCCCAGCGAAGTAGTTGATTTGTTTCAGTTAATGAACCTGCGCTGATACATCATTATGTAATGGTCTTATATTTTCAGTTTTTGAAGAAATACAAATTAACAGCTATCATTAGATGTTTGGGGCATGTTTAAGATGATTTAGGCACACAACCTAATTTGCTAAATCATAAAGTTATAGTCTTCCTCGCTTTTTTGTTGTTCCTGTTGGTTTGGTTTTCGAGATGGGGTCTTACTGTACTGCCCAGGCTGGCCTGAACTGCGTTTAAGCAGTCTACACATGCCTACCACCAGGCCTGGCTATCTTTGTCTTTTTTTTTTTTTTTTTTTTTTTTTTGCGGTACTGGGGATTGAACTCGGGGGGCATTCTACCTCCGAGCTACACCCCCAGCCCTATTTTTTATTCTTTATTTTGAAACAGGGTCTCACTAAGTTGCGGAGTGCCTCACTAGGTAGCTGAGGCTGGCCGCGAACCCAGATCCTCCGGTGTCAGCCTCCCAAATGCTGGGATTACAAGCGTGCCGCCACCACGCCCGGCCCTATCTTTGTCTTTTTACATAATAAATTTATATACATCACTGCTACTAAGTGTCAGATAGTAGGATTCTAATAAAAGCGACACAAATTATAGCCAGACAAAGTTGTAGCCAGGTGTGGTATACCGTACCTGGGAGGCTGAGACAGGACAACTGCAAAAAACCACACAAGTCTTTTTTGATACTTGGGATTGAACCCAGGGTTCAATCCTCCTCCAAACTATGCCCCAACCCTTTTTTACTTTGAAACAAGGTCTTGCTAAGTTGCTGAGGCTGGACTCGAACCTAAACTCCTCTTGTCCTCCTGTCTTAGCCTCCCAGGTACCTGGGATTTCAGGCATGCATCACCATACCTTGCTTACACACGAGTGTTTTAATCCTAGATTTCAGAAAATCTAAATTTTCCAGGCATGGTGGCACATGCTTGTAATCCCAGGTACTTGGGAGGTTGAGATAGGAGGATTGCAGGTTCAAGGATAGCCTCAGCAAGTAGTGAGACTGTCATCAACCTAGTGAGACCTCTTTTTCATAATAAAATAAGGCTGGGGATAGCTCAGAGGTAGAATGCCCCTGGGTTCAATCCCCAGTACTACCAAAAGAAAAAAATCCTGAATTTCATTAGCTTAATATTTAGACACAAGAAGTGTTTGTTACTATTTTTCATTGACTGTTATCAGGTACATCAGTGTAAGTAGATAGTCTGTAGTGAATATATATTTCTTTACACTCTTTATATGCACCAGTATTTGAGGCCTTAATAGAATCTCTTTTGTAGTGCCCACACAGACCGTGGCCAGACAGACAATGGGGATTATGCATCTTCGATGACGTCATAGAACACTGTAGTCCAGCCTCGTTTAAGTATGCAGAGTATTTCTTAAGGCCGATGCTTCAATATGTATGTGACAGCAGTCCAGAAGTCAGGCAAGCCGCAGCGTATGGCCTGGGAGTCATGGCACAATATGGTGGAGATAACTATCGCCCTTTCTGTACAGGTACTTCTGTCTATACCATCGCATGCATTTTATTCCAGATATTTTTTTATGCCTACCTCATTCTCTTTGCCACATTTCTAAACAGTGTATGACTGTTCCTGCTTCATTCTCTTCCCCATTTCCAAACACCTCATCGGCAGCACTTAGGAATTTGTCATGTTTTTTCTCACAGAAATGAATGTGAGATATGCATGAAATCAAAGCCTCCCCCACCCCAACTTTCCAGGGCACATTTCTTTGGGGTTTGGACTATGCCTTCGTATAGAACTCTTCAAGCCTAATAGGGAGTATAGGTAGGCAACCAGCTTAAGATGATCTGAATAAATCTGGAGGTTTCTATTCTCTGGGTCTCTTAAGTTAGAATATTAGTGCCCCTGTCCATGCTGGAGCAGTGTCCCTTACTGTTCTATGATAGTGAAGCCCAAAGCACAAAACTTTCCTCACATGTTAAAATTTTGTCACCATGTTCCAGAGATATATTTATGTTCATTTGCATGAAAATATGAGGTTTAACTGACTTTTTTCAAATGATTATTTTAGAAGCACTACCACTCCTCGTAAGAGTTATTCAGTCTGCGGATTCTAAGACCAAAGAAAACGTCAATGCCACAGAGAACTGCATCTCGGCAGTAGGGAAAATCATGAAGTTCAAGCCTGACTGTGTGAATGTTGAAGAAGTCCTTCCACATTGGTTGTCTTGGCTTCCACTGCATGAAGATAAAGAAGAGGCTGTCCAGACTTTCAGTTACCTCTGTGACCTGATAGAAAGGTGAGAAAGAACACACTGGCCTTACTTTGTTCCCCTTCACAGAAAGTGGTGCTTCCTTGCTTTTTCCCCCTAAAGTCATTCTTTCACAGTTTAACTCCACAATATCTGTGCATAGCCCTGTTATATAGGTTTAGAATAATGCTATCTTCTATAAGTCGTGTTAAGAAACTACCATAGTTCGAACTTGCCTTCGTAAGATCTAATTTTGAGTTCTTTATGAAATTAAATTCGATAAGTGTTTTAAGAAAGTAATCTAGTATTTTGTTGCCCGCCATATTTGATATAGAACAGCATTGATTGAATATTATTTATTATTTGATTTTGGGGATGGGAGCCAGGCACATTTTACCTCTGAGCTAATCCCCCTGCCCTATTTTATTTTTTATTTTGACACGGGATCTTAACTAAGTCACTGAAGGCTGTGCTAAACTGTTGGGGCTAACCTCAAACCTGTGATTCCCCTGTCTCAGTCTTCCAAGTATTGGAATTACAGGTGTGGACTACCAGACCTGGGTGAAGGAAGTTGTTAGTAACATTATTTGGCCCTCTAAAATTACGGTCTTTTTCCTCAGAATTGGTCATCATTGGTATCAGGGAAGGATAGCAGGAAGACCCCCGTGATCTGGGCCTCAACTGTGGTGTTATCAACACTACTCATGCCCCTGATATATCTTAGATGCAGTGTCACAGAGGCTGTAGAAACTTTCAAATCAAAGCTGTATTTTTGGTGTCTGGGTTTCCTAAGTCCACATTCCCCTGGGTATTCATTTGTTCTTGAATGTGTTTCTAGGGGCTAATTACTGGTTTTAGTTCATTAATACTAAGTCCAAGAGTTGCAGCCACGGATGTTTGTAGTAGTTGGCCAGGAGCTTATTCCTTCATGCCTATGTACGTTCAGTTCACACAAGTAGTGCGTTTTAGTGTTCCTATTGAGAAGCTCTAGAAGGAATGTGATAGTCACCCCACAGACCATACCATCCTTATCTTTCCCTGCATCTAAATTGACCAGTTCTCAGTCATGCTATTTGATCATCTCCTTGGGAGTGACTACTCTGAAGTTCTCGGTAACAAAGGCTAGAATTCTACTTAAAGTCACTATTATGTTTCTTTCCATTACACCTCCCTGGAGTTTATTTCCCAGCTTACTTTTTAAATGCCCATATAATTCCTTTGAATTTCAGGTTTCTGTAGAAACCATTAAATTCGTGTCAAGAAGCTTATTCTTAGTAATATATTACTTTCTTTTTGGGGGTGGGGGGAGGAGAGCGTGGCACTGGGGATTGAACCCAGAGGCATTCTGCCTCTAAGCTACACCCCAGCCCAATTTTATTTCTTACCTAGGATCTCTCTACGTTGCTAAGAGCCTCACTAAATTGCTGAAGCTGACTTTGAACATGCGCTCCTCCTGTCTTAGCCTCCCAAGTACAGGGATTACACGCATGCACTACCATGCCCAGCTTCAATATCTTACTTAAGTGCATCGCAAATTATTTACTTAAATACATTCTGTTACCCTTAAAACTATCCTGAGATGAGCCAAGTATTTTTCCTGAGTTACATAGGAAGAAACTGGAAAGGTATATATGAAATTAACTGATTTTCTTCCTGCCGAATATAAAAAGCTGTTCGTTTTAGTGAATGCATGATCATTTTGTAGAAAATGGTGTAGTAAAGTATGAACACTTGAGTGATTGCCCATAAATTTCATTTACAAAGATTTTTTTCTTCTTATTTTTTTTTTCAGTAATAACCCAATTGTTCTTGGCCCAAACAATACCAATCTGCCAAAAATATTCAGTATAATTGCAGAAGGAGAAATGCATGAGGCCATTAAACATGAAGACCCTTGTGCCAAACGTTTGGCTAATGTAGTTCGCCAAGTACAGGTAAGCAGATTGGGTTGAATTGGAAAAGAGGTACCTTTTCTAATTTTTTTTTTTTTAATGTTTTGTATTAGAAGAAACTAGAAATTTAATGAGCCTAAGGAATTTAATTTTTATATTCTAACTACAACTCACAAGTATATTTAATATATAATCTATCGACTTGTTCCATTTATTAGAACTAAAATCTTCATCTTCAGCCTGACATTTTAAGCCTTCCAGTTGGTGCTTCTATGTTCATTATGTAGTAGGTTTTCTGCATATCTCAAGGGAAAATGAGATTTAACAAGTTGCCAAATATTAAAAATATCAAATGATTTCTGCTATATGTGTGAATTCATGTGGTATGCAGGTTATTGTAAGGTGTCATCTGCTAGTATAGGTTGATCAAGCATGCAGAAATGAAGAAAACTTTCTATAAGTGATCTTTCAAGAAACGAATAGATTTCTTAGCTTTACAGTAATTTTCAAACTTAAGCTACCTAGAGAGGAGTTTCGACATTGTTATAGTCTATGCACAGTGATTATTAAAATCCTTCCAAATGATCACTTCATCCTATCTAAATCTGTTCAACTTTTTTTCCCCTCTAGACTTCTGGAGGATTGTGGACTGAATGCATAGCACAGCTCAGTCCCGAGCAGCAGGCAGCCATACAGGAGCTCCTGAACTCTGCTTGAAGGGCCTTAATATCACCCACCAGAAAACTAACTCCAAATAAACGTTTACCCTTTTGTTTAGGTTTCTTTGTTTTATTTTTTGAGCAAGAAAGAGCGGTAGTGTTGTGTATAGGCCATTCTTCTGGATCACGAGCAGGAAGAGCAGCCCTGTGTGCGGAGTGGAGTTGCAATGGATTTCTGTGAGACCGCTGAAGGAGTTCCCCGTAAGCCCTACAGTAGCACTGAAGAATATTTTTCTATTGGTCTATCCCACCCATGTGAACGGATTGGGAAATAAAATTAATTTTCCTCATTAGATGTGAGGCAATTTAAGGAGCAACAGCTTTAAGATCAGTTAACTCAGCATAGATGTGTGTTAAATTGCAATACCTAGTGCTCATTCTGTTAATTGGAATGTGAGTCTTTTTTGTGGGGTTCTAGAAGGAAGTCTTCTACCCAGCAAAACAGTAGATGCAAAAGTTGAAAAAAAAAAAACAGATTACAGACAAGAAGCATGAGGCTATCATATTTGATGTCACTTCTGGTTCTTTTTCCCAAAAGGCTTCTGCAGGGACTCAGCTGGGAGACTTTGCAGCCCCCAGCCCTTGAATGTGAAGTGTCGTTGGCATGTCTGGCAGTAGTCTCTCATTCACTCCTCAATAAACAACGTTGAAATACAAAGAAGCTTGTGTAAAAATTCAGTACTGTCTGGCTTTGATTCATTTAATGTTTTTAATATAAGAATGATCTAATATTTTTTTAAAGTAACAGCTATGGCTCTGAATGTTTTTCTTCCCCCTAATATTTTCCTTGTGCAATTCAACCTTGAAAGCATCTAGTTTTTACTGTTTTCCACTTTAATTTAAGCTAAGTTATGATACACCTATTTCATTCACAGTTGGTATCCTTAAGGTTGCAAATTTCAACCAATAGTTTTTTAAACTTGAACTGTTCTGGTTAGATCAAAAAGATTTGGCTTGGTATTTTCATTGCAAATTGTAATTGCTGTATAGAGCCACACACAACTTTTGAACTTTTAGTTTTGCAATAAGTATTATGGCTAAAATTATTTACTGAAAATTTCAGCAAAATGTGTGAATGTTTTCTTTATGTATTAACCTCATAGAAGTAAATGACTTGCTGTTGTTTCTTTAAATAATTTTTCTAAGGGATCTTAATAGATTTCTGTTGAAAACTTCAGTGTTAACATTTTTATAGTTTGTACTAAATTTAACCGTGATATGAAAATGAATTTTATGCATAGATCAGAATTTCAAATTAAAGTTTTTTCTTTAAATGATTTGTATTACTTTATTAAAACTAAATGTGAAATGGAATAGAGAATAGAATGGACTGGCTATATTTAGATGGTTTACTTTTAGCAGATACCCTTCAAATACGCTTCAGTGTGCAGCATAATGCTCTTAGTCTCAAGGCTTTGCTGTCTGGCAGAGCAACACATTGAGTGGGGGCCTGTGGGGCTCTTGTAAGGTGCAGTAACATTTGGAGCTGTCTTTATACCCTGTATTGCTGTGGGAGAAAAAAATAGGAATTGGATATGCCTGTAATCCCAGCACTTGGGAAGCTAAGACAGGAAGATCTCAGGTTCAAAACCAATCTCAACTTAGACCCTGTTTTAAGATAAAAAGGGCTGGAGGTATAACTTGGAGGTAGAATGCCCCTGGGCTCAATCCCTAGTACCAAAAGAAGGGGAGATATTGGAGTAAAAATGTGTCAGGATAACCCCTTTCTGGGTTTCTGTTGTAGAACAGAGTCAAAAAAAAAAAAAAAAAAACAAAACCCACATACTAATACCAAAACTGTAGGTTTTGTGTTTTATTACTACACTTACAAAAAGAAACATGTGACCTGCCTCTAAGATCAGGTGATGGTGTGATCACAAGGTGCTTGGGGTTTTGTTTTTTTGTTTTTTGTTTTTTTGAAGAATCTAGTAGTTTGCACAGCACTATACTTTGGGAGCAAATTCCTCCATCATTCTAGTTAAACCTTAATGGGACAGTCAGAAGATAGACCCTCGCTCATTTCTTTAAAGTGCTCAGATGGGTCACAGATCAAGTATAAATTGACTATACTCCTTTTGGTAGAAACAGAAAAGCAAAGGGACGATTGAAATTGAATCAAGTTAATAAGGCTGCTAATGTGGTGTGATCATTAAACTCGGGGCTCAGAGCTGAGGTGTTCTGTGTCTAGGTAAGATAAAAATACTTGGGTTTTTTTTTTCTCATGACTTTTGTGCCCCATTCTGTGGCCTCGCATGTCAACAAGTGGTATATTGTGTATGAATCCAAACTATTTCTGGAGGAGAAAAAACGTGTGTGGCTCTTACATTTTCTGGAAATTTTGTAACAAAGGATCAAATTACACGCCTAAGTGTTAGAAACTTTTAGCATAACTCAATTTGGAGTATTTTTTTATTGTAAATTTTAAGTAAAATTAAAGGTAACTGGACATTCTTGTAATCAGACACTTCTATCATGACACTGGAGTTGTGGTTTGACTTAACAGAACCATCAGTAAATACGTAAGTAAATCAACGTTTTCGATGTTCTTGGTCTCATAATTGATGGGGGGCCACACAACATGATAAGCACTATTTTATGATCTGATCATCTCAAATAATTGCCTATTTGGGCTTAGTTATAGACAATCTAAAAGACTAAGAAAGTAGCTAAATGATTTACTCAGTCTGGCATGGCAAAGGCCCATAATCCCAATACCAGAGAAGCTAAGATGGGAGGATGGTGCGTTCAGGTAATAGCCTCAGCAACATAGTAAGGTTTTCGACAACCTGGTAAAACCCTGTTTCCAAACAAAAAAGGGCTGGGGGTATAGTCTGGAGGTAGACTGCCCCTGGGCTCAATCCCCAGTACCACAAACAATTTACTCAATAGGCCCTGCCTTTATTCTGTTTAGGCGTATCATTGGCATTGCATTTCTGCATCTTTTCATAGAAGTCATTTTGCTTTTCTTACCCCTCTTTGCCACAAAGGAGTAATAATACTAAAACCTACCATTTTTCATTTTCTTAAGTAGATTCTCCTGCCCTAAAACATATGGGAACCGCCGGGCGTGGTGGCACATGCTTGTAATCCCAGCATTTGGGAGGCTGAGACCGGAGGATCCGGGTTCGTGGCCAGCCTCAGCTACTAGTGAGGCACTGCACAACTTACTGAGACTCGGTTTCAAAATAAAGAATAAAAAAGGCTGGGGGTATAGCTCGGAGGTAGAATGCCCCTGAGTTCAATCCCCAGTACTGCAAAAAAAAAAAAAAAAGGAACCATTACTTTAGAAGAAGAAAGTTACCTACAGGGTACCAAACGGGGTTTTTATTTCTACCACTTAGACTTTCTGAAGCAGGGAGCTTAGTTGACCCCCCCTTTTTTTTCAAACAGCTGTAATATTAATCATATGCCAGGTAATATCGGGGCTTACATTTTTGCATATATTTGTTATATAGAGTAATGGATGAATGCAAATATCTCAGAGATGTTACTTCTTAAAAAAAAAGAACCCAAAAGTAGTTTTTATGTTAAACTGCAAATTTTACTTTCCAAAATCCCACTTAAGGCAGTACACGCAACTCTTGTATTTCATGGGTCAGGATCAGTATCTTTGTTCTTGATTGATCTATGCACTTTTGTTGGGTAGCATTCAGATCCTAAAAGAAATCAAGAGTAGTGCCATTTGCTGTGGATCAGAACTTAGTTACCCACCAAAGGTGGGAATCCAAGATTTGAATTGCAGCCTACCAACTTGGTCCTTTGAGTTTAAGGTGCACTTTGAAAGATGGTGGTATTACATTATTGAGACCAGCATTTATCCCATAAAGGACTAGATAATAAGTATTGGGGGCTTTGTAGGCCATGGGGTCTCTTGTCACAACTGCTTAATTTTGCCCTTGTAGTACAAATACTGGACAGGTGGGGTTGTGTCCCAGTGACACTACGAAAGCAGGCTAGTCATGGTTTGTTGGCACATAAGGTTACAATCATTAACAGCTTGGCTTCATAACCTCATTCTACCAGATAGCCATTGCCTATTATCTCTACATACTTTAGCTGCCTTCTCTATAGAACAGGATTTAGATGAATTTAGAAAGCGGACATTAAGTATAAATTACCGTAATTATGTAAAGTCTGTCACTATTTGAAAACACTTATGTAAGCATTTCTTTTGTTTTTACAAGTTCTCTGGCCTTGGCACGAGGAGGAGGGGAACTAGGAAGTGTGGAAAATAAAGGAATAGTTTAGCAAAATCAGAAATCGTACCATAAGCATATTTGGCTTATGTGGATTCAATTCTTGCTCATTACTTAAGCAGTTCTGTTGTTTGAAGATGCCTAATCATATGATATGGTGTGGCTTCTAAGTGCACCAATTGCCTCATCTGAAACCCAACATTGGGCGGGGGGGGGGGATGTGTTGGCTCTGTCTGGAGAAGGCATTCATCTTTGGCATACTCCAGGCACTGGTGGATTCTGTGCACTGAACTTGGTCAGCATGACTTGTGCCCGAGCCTATTTGAACTTAGTACCAAGTTGTGTAGGTTGAGGTCCTGATGGAGGCCATATGCCAGAATGAGAAGCGTGGATTCTGGGTTTGCTACTTACTGCTTACTCGTTCTGGTCTCCGTATAAAATGAAGTTGACAGCCACCATACAGGATGCAATGCTTTATGTGTCTACCAATGTAGGTTTGATATTATATATATGTATATTGGAAGAGATGAAAGTAAATTTGCGTAGTCTTTTTACAACCTGTCATATAAACATGTACACGATGGAAATATTTAGTAACCAACAAGTATGATAATAAACTACTTAAGCCGGGCATGGTGGCGCATGCTTGTAATCCCAGGAGGCTGAGACAGGAGGATCTGAGTTCGATGCCAGCCTCTGCAACTTAGTGAGACACTGTTTCAAAATATAGAATAAAATAATACGACTAGGGGTGTAGCTTGGAGGTAGAATGCCACTGGCTTCCATCCCTAGTACTGCAAAAAAAAAATAATAATAAACTACTTTGAACCATAGCTATGTTAGGCTTTCCTGGTAAGGTGCTGAGCAAAACACTTGGTCTCTGTTGGTGAGAGTTACATAACCAAAGAAAAGTACACTGAGTATGATACAAAGAAATTGGGGGAAAGATAACTTTCATTTACTGAATGCTGCATCGGGTGGCTTCAATTTAGACATTGTAGCAGACTGCATCAGAGACCAAAAATAAGCACCTAATCATTGAGAAAATGCTGCCTGGACTGGGGTGTAGCTCAGTGGTAGTCTTTAGCATGCATGAAGCCCTGTGTTCACTACTGAACACTTCAAAGAAGGGGAAATGCTCTGGGGTGTTCTGCCTAGCCTTGCCACCTACGGTTGGGGTTCTCAGAATGTAGCATTTGGGACCAACACAATCTGTCTGCTACCTTGAAGGGTGAGGTCAGAACCAGACGGGGGAAAAAGTCGGAAGGCTTTGTTATTCAAATCCTCTCATCCAACTGGATCTTTTGTAGGGCAAGTATTGTAGCAAAATAGTGCCCTTCTAATTGGGTTGATAATGAATATATTAACTTATGTGTAGGCCCTTTGCAAAGTGGCCCCAGCCCCCAAGTGCAGTTACTCTCGATTCACCAGTACTCAAATTTAATGGAGCAGGCAGTTTTTGGGGGGTGTTGTCCCAACGATGTATGACTGCCACATAATCTTATACCTGGATTTTCTCAAACTTCCACTGTGCGTTTGACATCAGCTGGCGTTTTTAATGTGGCTTTTATATTTTTGGTTTTGCAGTACTGGGGAGTTATACACCCAACCCTTTATTTTCAGACAGGATCTTGCTAAGTTACTGTGCATTGGCCTCAAGTCTATGATCCTCCTATCTCAGCTCCCAAGTAGTTGGCTTACAGGTGTTTGCTAGTGTGCCCGACTGCTTTAGGAATGAAATCTCCTTTGACTATGAAACAGTGATGTAGAAACATTTAAGCAGTTATGACCCTTATTGCATTAGCTAATTAAATCTTTCTGCAATTATTAGAAAAGGCTTAGAAAAAAATCTATTTTAAGAAAAATTCAGCCTATCGACATTATTAGTGTTCTGGTTTTTTAGTGTGTTGGAAAATGCAGGTGAGAAGTAAGTGAAAGAACGTAATCCTAGTGCTCAGGGCAGGGCCGCCCAGGCATTGGCACTGGCTTTGAAGTTGGAGCACCTGTATAAAGCTGGGCTTCCCGCTTCTGAACTCATCTGAGAAATTTCCTGGAAATACTATAATTCTTTATGAAAAGACTCTTGACATATTTCCTCAAATCAGATGACAGGGGTAAACAGAAGCAATGTTTTCTTTAGTTTTTATACATGACAAAATACATGGCCATTTTGAGAGGAGGCAGAAATTCTAGAGAACTTTTATTCCTTGGGCTATTGTTTAGTTTTTACACAATGGGCTACCTGTTCTTGGTTCAAAATTCAAGACTTGTAAAACTTACTCAGTGAAAAGTCTTCCCACTCTTGTTCCTCAGCCACCTGTTCTGAAAGAAAAGCACACACTTAATCCAAACAAAACCTTTTTGTTGCCATTTACCACCTTCTGGAAGGAATTTAGCATTCATGATGAAAAGGATCCATGTCTTTCTGATGGAGAGGAGTCCGGTTGCTGCTTTGAGAAACTATCCACCCACTTGGTGTGATGATACTATTAACATTTTGATGATACCCAGCACTGAGCATTCCAATTTATATGTTGTCAGTTATTGGAAAGGGCAAAAGATTGTTAGCCTCTATTGTTAATAAGGGTGAATATTAAGAATTAAATCTTAGTTAAAAAGATGTAACTTTATTCCAAAAAGTCTTCTAGAAGGATACATAAGAACTGATTCTCTTTCCTTCTGGGGAGAATGTTTTTAAAAGTCCTTTTCCTCACCGGGATCTTGCTGTTGCCCAGGCTGGTCTTGATCCATCTTAGTTTCTGGTGTAGCCAGGACGACAGGTGTGCAGCACCACACCCAGCTTCTATCATCTTGGACTAACTGCCATTCGGCTACGTTATGGTTTGGATATAGGATGTCCCCTGAAAAGGCTCATGTGTTGTCAGGGCTCTAATCATCGGTAGGTGAGTCCACTGAAGGATTAACGATTTGAATGAACTTCCGGGTGGTAAGTTAGGCAGGTGGAGCGTACCTGGAGGTGTTAGGTCGCTGGGAGCATGGCCCTGGGTCCTGTATCTGTCCCTGGTTGCTTCCCGTTTCTGCTCTGGCCACCGTGATGTGACAGCAGCGTCCCTTCACCAAGCCATGCTGCCGTGATGTCTGCCTTGGAAGTTCCCCTCCTCTATGTTCATGTCGGGTATTTTGGTCACAGTGATGGAAAAACAGACTCAAACAGGCTGTATGTCCATTTATTACTAATTGGCCATAAAAAGTTCTATTAGGGTGGGGCAAGATGGCACAGGCCTGTAATCCCAGCAGCAAAGGAGGCTAAGGCTGGAGGATCACAAGATCAAGGCCAGCCTGGGCAACTTAGTAAGACACTGTCTCAAAATTAGATGATAGATAGATAGATAGATAGACAGACAGACAGACAGATAGATAGATAGCCAGCCAGGATGTAACTCCGCAGTGCCCCTGAGTTCTATTCCCAGTACCACAAAAGTTCTGCTAGGGAACACATTTTCAAGTACAGGTTTTTATAGATTACAACTTGTATTTGTAAAAGTTTAATAACATTCTGTTTTTACATTTATTTTGTGGTTGCCTTCTACATATAGCAAATAGTTTTTCATTTGTGGTAATGATTTTTGTTGTTGTTGTATTTTTTTGTGGTACTGGGGATTGAACTCAGGGCCATTCTACCTCCGAGCTATACCCCCAGCCCTATTTTTTATTCCTTATTTTGAAGCGGTCTCACTAAGTTGCGGAGTGCCTCACTAGGTAGCTGAGGCTGGCCGCGAACCCCAGCCTCCCAAATGCTGGGATTACAAGTGTGTGCCATCACGCCCAGCTTGTGGTAATGATTTTAAACTTCCTTTTAAGACACTTTAGAAGTCATCGACACTTTAAAGCTATTCACTCTAACCACTTCTATTCAACAGTACTGGACATCCCAGCCAGAGAAATTGAAATGGAAGAAGTTAAATTTTCCTGTTTTCTTTTTTTTTTTTTTTTTTTTTTTTTTTTTTTTTTTTTTTTTTTTTTTTTT
>PVLC010013768.1:0-25018 GCA_004027655.1 Graphiurus murinus
TCACTAAACTGACCAGGAGATAGGGGGAGGGTGGGTGGGAATTGGGGAAGGGTTAATGAGAAATATGTGCATGGATGTCTTTACCTGTACTAGTTTGTACCCAACAAAAATGTGTAATTAACCCTGTTGTACCCAAGAAATGTATAAAATTCCATGCTAAAAAATTAAAAAAAGAAATAAAAAATTAAAAAAAAAATCTGGATTAAAATAAAATTGAATACATGGCTGAGTTGGATAGAAGATAAGAAAACTTGTCTGAGGTCATGAAAGCAACCAGGAACAGGATTCCAAAGAGGTGCAAACCAGCTCTGCCCTTGGATATCATCAAACCCAGCAACTGAGAACTTGGGCTTGAAAGGCCACACAGGACAATTTTGAAAAGGCCTAGAATCCACCAACATGCCCAGAGACACCTTGAAAGAAGAAACTGAAATCCATGCTCCACTAAATCAGACATTGAGGAAATACATCCGTGCCATGGAGACCCTGAGTGGAGGGGAACCCTCTCACAGACCAGTCGGTAACTCCAGGAGGGTAACTGTACTTGCTGGGCCTCAGTGCATAACCCGTGATTCTAACACGCAAGGCAAGGATTTCTTTTAAAATAACTCTTGGTTGGTGGTGGCTCTTGATGTTTAGCCAAAACAAACATAATGAGAAATAGAAAAACATAAAAGGGCCTGAGAGAAAAATTTAGATTAGAAACAAAAAACAAAAATTGGATCTAAGGAGAGTCATGGATGAGACAAGGGAAGATGGGAGTCAGGGCTTCCAGACGGCTGAAAGGAATTTACTTTGAACCCAGGATTTCATAATTAGCAAATCCATCTCACAAAAACAAGTGTGATACAAAGATATTTCCACACAGTCAAAAACAATTTACAATCTAGAGTTCACACCAAAGCCATTTTCAAAGAGTGTACTTCAGAGAGGAGGAAAATGACCATAGAAGGCGGACACAACACAAAGAAATGGCGCACGAAGACGGCCTTTGTTAAATCTAGAGCAAAAAAATGAATGCAAAGACAACAGGAGTCACAGGAGCATAAAATTCAACCAAAGCACTACAAAAGAATGGCATCTAAGTGGGTTAAATTTGTGTTAAAATATTCTAAGGACTCATATTGTTTTGAGGGAAGTAAAAACAGCAAATTCAGACTTTGTTAAAGAATTATATTAACACAGCACAAAATAATGCATGACATCATTCTATGTAGAATCTAAAAAGGACAAAAACCCTCAAACACACAAAAAGAGAGAGTAGAAAGGTTGGGGTGGGGAAAATAGAGACTTAGGTTGAGGGTATTAAGTTGTTGTTTTGTAGGATGAGTAAGCTCAGAGATCTAATGCACAGTATGAGAACTACAGATAATATACTATATATGGGAAAATTGCCAAGAGAGTAACTTTTAGGTACTTTTAACTCATACACACATTTGTGGAGATATACCAAGATATTAAAAACAATCCTTTCTATTTCTCTTATTGTGCCCTTTTGCAAAATGACATTTCCACTCTTCCTGTCTGTACTACGGTGAAGGGTGCAGCCAGAGAAATATGGCCAGAAAAGAGAAATGGGAAATAAAGAAATGAGAAAGCAAAAAATAAATAAATAAACTGTCATTACCTGCAGTGGTGTCTACATAGAAAGCCTACAACCCACTCCCCCAAATAACTATATTAATAAGAGTTCAACATAGCCACATGATGTAATAGCTTTATACAATAATTATTTGAATTTTGTAGGTCTTCAAAGATAAGTATAATTCGTAAAACATATTATAGCAAAAAATGAGGTCTTTAAGAATATATATATATATATATATGTGTGTGTGTGTGTATATATATATGACATGTGAAGATCATAATTAAACTGTAAAACTTTTTAGATAGATATCAAAATAAATATCGGTCTTTATCATGCTCATAGATAGTCTTGATATCATAAGATGTCAGCTCTTCCCAGTCGATTTCTATATAGACTCTATGTAATTGTGTCAAAACCCTAATAGATTTTGTTGGTGAAACTTGAAAATTTAGTTCTAAAATTATATAGAAGGATAGATTACCAAGAAGAGGCCTCCTAAAGAAGGTCTAGCCTTTCCACATTCTTAGAAGACTTAGAGACTTCTTAGAAGGCTGAATAGGACAGGAACAGATTTTGTTATGAAGATAAATAATAAAACTAGTACAATGCAATGGTATAGAGGAAACCAAGAGAATTGTCTATATGATAGAGATGGCCCTGCGTGTAGACAGAGATGGCTTACCATCACATGGAACCAAACAGCTACAACACTATGTGACAAAAAATTAGACTGATGTCACAGACCACAAGAAAAATAATTTCAGATGAACTGAAGGATTAAGTGTAAAAGCAAAACAATCAAAACATTTACAGGAAAGTAAAGGACAATATTTTCATAAATTTGTAGTAGAGAAGAACTTCTTAAGTGAGGCAAAAACTATGCATCATCAAGGAAAAAGTTGATAAATATAATGACAGAGAAATAAAGAACCTGTTTATCAATAACCAGCAGAAGAGTGAATGACAAGTTCCAGAGCAGAAATGTGTGTGACACTTCAACCAACCGTGTCCTATACCCAGAGTGGGCAGGGACCTCTTAATAGGCAACAAGGAAAAGATGGACACATTGATAGGAAAACAGCCAAAAGATTCAAAAAGGTATTCCACAGAAGAGGAAACAACTACAAATGTGAAAACACAGGAGTTCTAATTTTTTTTTTTTCAGGAAAATGCAAGTTAAAACATGAATAGAATACCACTTTAATTCTAAGAATCAAGTGCTACAAGGACACACAATTGGAACTGTGCTGGTGGAGTATAGACTGAAATGAATCAATTTTGAAAGCAGTCTGGTTTTACAGGGTTGGTCTGAAGACACAGGTAGACCAGAATCTGTAAACACAGATGCTAATATCAACATTCCAAGAATAGATGAGAAGACAGGAACAAGAAGACAGAGGGCGGGTGTGGACATTCCCTCCCACAATGTATAAAATTAAAGAAAAAGACCTATCTACATAAACAGAGAGAAATCCTCAAAGCAATGCTTGAGGGAAAAAAAAGCCAAGCGTGGAAGATTATGCTTTTGTTTCCACTTACACAAAGTTCATAAACTTACAGAACTGAGTAATAAATTGGCTAAAATTTACATTTACATTACAAAACTATACAAAGAAAGCAGGGAAAGCACACACAATAGAGGACAGTGGTCCTGTCTAACAGGGACACGGGCATGAGACTGGGGAAGAATAGACAGAAGAGTGGAGGATACAGCTAGTGCTCCTTGAGTGAGGCATCACGGCTGCTAACTTCATATAATTCTTTAGAACTGACCTGGGCTATCACATAGACACTAACCTATACCATAGCCATATTTGTTATGTAAATCAGCATGCTCCCAGCTCTACCTTCTTATCTCAGCATATATATTGTAAACAAGTGATCTTTTCTCCACCTGTTTAATGCTTCAATTTTTGCACCTTTGTGTTTCCTTTTTATTTCATTTCATTTCATGTTTCAAGATGACCCTGAAGTACAGCAGTAAAGTGCTGTCCAGTGTTCTTAAGCGCAATAAGACTGTAATATACCTTACAGAGAAAATACATGCATAAAATAAACATCATTCAGACATGAGTTACACTGCTGCTAGCCATGTGTTCAACATGAATGAGTGAATAATAAGTATCATATAATAAGATGCTTTTAAATATAAACACATATAACACAAGGTTATACTTAGATTGGTCGATTAAAGTGTGGTCACAGGCTTGCAGGAACCTAAGTATTTCCCCACAGGAGCAACAGTTTAGTGCTCATCGATTCAGTGTTCACAGCAACTCTATAAAACACACTATAACAAATAATAAGAATCGACTGTGTCATACATATAAATAATAAAATATATTTATATTGTGTTGAATATATAATAAATATAAAACAAAATTTTATTTTGTTTGTGTATGTGTGTATGTATCTATACAGTGACATAGTTTCTCTCTATTATATATTAAAATGTGAAACTTAAAGCCAGGTGTGGTGGCACAGGCCTGTAATCCCAGTACTTGGGAAGCTGAGACAGGAGGATAGCAGGTTGTAAGCCAACTCATGGCAACTTAATGAAACCCTCAGCAATTTAGTGGGACTTTATTTCAAAATTAAAAAAAAATACTGCTGGGGCCGGGCGTGGTGGCGCATGCTTGTAATTCCAGCATTCGGGAGGCTGAGACCGGAGGATCCGGGTTCGCGGCCAGCCTCAGCTACCTAGTGAGGCACTCCGCAACTTAGTGAGACTCGGTTTCAAAATAAAGAATAAAAAAAAAAATAGGGCTGGGGGTATAGCTCGGAGGTAGAATGCCCCTGAGTTCAATCCCCAGTACCGCCAAAAAAAAAAAAAAAAATACTGTTGGGGGTATAGCTCAGAGGCAGAACACCCCTGGGTTCAATAACCAGTATAAAACATATACATATATATAAATTAAAAAGCAAGACACAGATTATTATATACAACATACAACCTATATAAAAACAAATAGATGTATATATTTGTTTATATATATTTATATAAGCAAATTATCACTGGAAGGACAGAAATCAAATATGTTGGTTAAAACAGAAGTAATAGTAAGAAGACTTACATTCCACAATACACTTGAATTTTGTAATAGATGCATGTATTATTAAAACATACCCATCACTTATCCATTGAGAACTAAGAAGCTCAGGCTAGGTAGGGAAATCTAAGATGGCGGGTTCTTTATCGCTGTGCTGGGGGAGAGCTCTCCCTCTGGTTCATGGAGTCTGTACACGCACATCACTAGCCCTGTAGTGCTTCTCTTTTCTGAGTTTTGATGAGTATCTTACATGAGTCTTCCTCTGCAGTTATAATTTCCACCACCTGGCCTTATTCAGTTGCCTTATCTGTTATCTCTCTGAGACCCTTACTCTAATATTAAAATCTTTAACTTAAAACACACATAGCCTCAGCCTCACCCAGCATGACTGCCAGCTATAGTGCCATTCTCTCCTCAGTGTGGAGTGGGAATGATCATGACTGCTCAGAGTACCCTGAAGAACTGAGGAATTAAAACCCCTTGGAGTTTTGAAGGGTTCTGGTTATTTCTTTAGTGTACAGAAACAGAGTGAGTCAGCAGTTATTGTCATCACACAGATGCTGAGGAAGGAACAACCACATCGAAGGCAGTCAAGCATCTTGTTTAATTTCAAACAGCCAGTGAAAATTACTTTAAAAAATCAAATTCACCTTTTGAATGAAGACAGTTCTTGAATGAAATTTCAACTGAAATTTTCAGAAAAATAAATAAAATGATATTTTCAGGACAAGAAAAAAAAAAAAGCCATATCAAACATATTCACCCGGATACAAAGCCCTCCTTACTGCACGCTGTGGTGCCATCTCTGAGGGCAGGTCCTCACCCTGGTAGAGTCTCAGTCTCTGGCCAGGTAACAGCATTCTCCCCGACTCTCCATCCTCAAGTGTAGTATTGCCAATATGAGAGATTATATGCTTAAGACTCAAGGTTTCTGCACCCTTCTAAGTATAAACATGCAGTTACAGATGTACACATTTCATCTTGCTCTGTTCCTCTACAGGGATCATTCAGCTGCAACTTACTAGACTTCCTTGAAAGAAGAAATGTTTGGGAACAGAGAGTGAGATATGTAGAGTGAGGTTTATGAAAAATGCCACTAGCTATTTTTGATTTATAAAATCAAAGTAGGGACTTGACTTCATTTACTAGCATGTAGAGAAATATTCCAACCCCTTCATTCAGTTTTAAAGTATGCGTGTATCAAAATATATCATATGAATAAAATACAGTGAAGGCCAACCAAAGACAGCCAGTCTCCTATTTCTTTCTCAGGGACCTGAACACAAACAGATGCGTATATCAGTGCAGTTCAGTGTCTCTACGGTGCTCCTTCACTCAGCAATCATATGGTCTCATACACACTTTGCCAAAGTACAAATTGGATTCAGAAACAAAGATGGGGGGGTGCTGAGTTTGGAGAAAAATATTAGAAAAGCATGTGGTTCCCTAGCAAACTCATTTATCTCATCTTTATTATCTTCAGTTTTCTGCTACTACTTAAAAAAAGTACAAAGGAAAACAAAAAATAAATGCTAAATAACCACCTGGAGATTAAGAATTACCTTTCTTTATCAAACATACACAAAAACAAATCGGCTAAGGCACATGATGTACTTTCACAACTCTATCAAGGTCACTCACTAAATTGAACCTGAGAGGGAGGGAGGGTGAGGGAGCGGGGTGGGAATTGGGGAAGGGGTCAAATGAGAAATGTGTGTAAATATGTCATTAACAATTTGTACCTAACAAAGTTGAATGCTTACAATGCACGAATTTCTACAATAAAAAATAAATAAATAAACAAACAAACAAACAATTTGGGCACACACCTGTAATCCCAGTTCTTGGGAGGCTAAGACAGGAGGATCACAGGTTTAAGGCCAGCTTCAGCAGCTTAGTGAGGCCATTTGCATTTTAGTGAGACCCTGTTTCAAAATAAAAGAATAAAACAGGGCTAGAGGTGTAGCTCAGAGGTAGAATGCCCCTGGTTTCATCCCCAGTACCACAAAACAAACAAACACCACAAAAACAAAATCATCCCATATGATGAGAGAATGGAGAGAAGCTGAATCATAGCAGCTTTGATGACACGGGCAAGTCAGGCACGTGTCAGTGTCAGTCCCAGTGTCTCACAAGTGCTTGGAGAGCAGTGTGGAGTGCTGCCGCTCTGGTTTTGCAGTTTTCTTAAATGTCAAAGCTTAGAATATCAGTTTCTGCTCATTCCAATGCAAGATGTCAGTGACTTCTGACCTCATATTCACAATCCCAGATATATGATCCTTCTGTGTGTGTGCACTGTGATCATTCCTTTCCTGAACACTCCCTCCAACTCCAGTTTCCACAACAATGGCCTCCCCATATTCTCCTACCAGATTACCAACACCTGTAGGCACTTCTCTTCCTCTGTCCAACCTATAAGTATTATTCTCCTCCAGAATACTACCCCTCATTCTCTATCTTCTTGTCATCCTATCCTAGGTGACCACATCCTCCCTTGTGCCAGTCAATCCTCCACCTCAGACCTCCATGCCCAGGCCAGCTCATGCACCCACTCCCACTGGTACCTCCACATACAGGTGACCACGTTCACCATTCAAGGCGGAGCATCCCTGATTTAAATTCACCATCCAAAATGCTCCAAAATCAGAATCTGTTGAGGTTTGGGATTCAGGGGTGTTTCATATTTTCAATTTAGGATGTTCAACTGTTATGAAAAAAAAATTGAGAACTAAAATCTGAAACCCTTCTGGTCCCAAGCATTTCAAATAAGGGCTATTTACTTGCATTCACTTCAGCGATTAGTGACTCCACTCACTCTGCCAGAGATATTGTCTTTGGCATCCATTTGGTCCTGTCTCATCTCCCCTCCAACACATCCTCTCTGCAGTCATCCCTTCTTCCTTAGCCAGGGCTCCACATTCCCCTTGCCATGCACCACAACCTAGTGAGTGGTCTCTAGCTTCAAAGTCCAACCTGTCGCCATGTAGCCCTTCCATGCTGTCGCCAGGGTAGCCTCTCTTACATCTTTGAGCTGATGCTCCCCAGGACGTCAGGATGAAGCCCAATTCCTCAGCCAGGAACAAAGGGCTCCCCACAGCCTGGTCCCTGGGGCCTTCCCATCTACCACATCACCCACTACTTCCCCAGGATGCAACTACTGAGTGTAGTCCTGGTTCCCTCGTTTGCATATTCTGCTTCCTGTAATTTTATGCTCTGTAAGATGGAGCGCCTCTGAGTGCTCTTGAGGAAGTGAAGCTGATGAGAAGGGGGAGGTAACTGAAAAAGTGGATTTCCACACACAGACGGTACCAGGTCAGAGATCCAGGGAAGACGCTGCCTTGGATGGAGCAGGGGAGCTGTGGTACTGTTTGCTCAATGAAGCATGGAGGGTTTTGGTCCTTGGAGCCCAAACAGGGAGACAGGAAGGAAGTTTGAGGGGAGATGACAAGGACAATCTCAGGAACTGAAAAAGCTAAATTAGCAGGGAAACAAACTCCAATGGCAGATTTGTGATCACAAAGGTGACACTGGTTAGCTTCCTTGAAAAGACCCTCTCTCAGCCTCCAGGGAATGGTCAGCCAGCTGTTCACTGCTCTGGAACAGAGAAAAATCGAAGAAATGGGCTCTAGGAGGCTTGCTGGCCTTTTGCCTGGCAATCAGGACAAGCAGTCCTATATGCTGGGGACATCCCATAGCAACGTGGGAGCAGAGAAGCAGAGAAGCAAAGCTGCCCTGTCCATGGAAGGACATTACTGCTGAGGAACGAATAAGCCATGCATCTGCAGACAGCCAGGAGTGCCGTGAAGAACACGGCGCTGGGTGGAGGAGGCTGGAACATGATTTGAGTGACTATCTTCTCAATTTTCCCAGGAGGAACCAAGCTAGTGCATTTACAAAGCCTGAATACTTGCAGCAAGCAGCAGGACTTAATCCTCAAAGCTGCCGATTTTAGGACAGAAGAGAGCGGCATTCCCAAGGAGGGAGTTCAAATGGAGACCATGAAATCTTGGTCTGAGTAAAACTAGGAAAAGAGGGAGGAAAAAAATTGGATGAATCAGTGGGTTTGGGGGCTAGATGAAATCCACGAAGATTATGAGAATGTGGTCCGCACACTACACAGCAGCTGACTTACAAGGACAAATGATGCTTCTGTGACATGGTGGGAGCAACTGCAACAAGAGCTTTCAGCCAGTGTCAGAATAGTCTGCCAATGGAACTGTATCAGAGAGCTCAGATTTTGAAAATGATTCACCTTAAGATAGACTTTGATTAGATATATAAAACCATGACTAAGCCTTTGTAAATTAATCTGAATGAACAGGCTGACCTAAGAATGTTGTTATATTATTGATAAAAGCCTAATTAGAAGCAAATATGTGGCATATTTGTACTACGGTGGCACTTTTTTTAATTTATAAATTTGATTTTAGAATTTTGTCCTGGTAACTAGAAGAAATATATAACAAAAATTTGCTACATTTGTAAAAGTGTATCTTGAGAGAAACATTTTTGGAATCCATTGTTTTTACTATATGCCACTGAATATAAGTTCAAGAACAACTGTATTTAAAGCTGGTATTTAACCAGGCATGGTGGTGCACGCTTGTAATCCCAGTATTTGGGAGGCTGAGACTGGAGGATATGGGTTTGCAGCCAGACTCAGCTACTTAGTGAGGCTCTCCGCAACTTAGTGAACCCTGCTTCAAAATAAAGAATTTAAAAAATAGGACTGGGGGTGCAGCTCAGAGGTAGAATGCCCATGGGTTCAAACCCCAATACCGCAAAAAATAAAAATAAAATTAAAAAATAAAGCTGGTTATTTATTCTTTTATGTTTTTGACACATTTAATGGATTGCAAATTATTCCAAAGAATTTTCTGCTGCTGTTTATGTTGCTATTCTGTGTCTTTCTGATAATGTAGAATGTAAGATGCATTAACACATCCATATCCAAAAGAATGTCTGGACATATTAAAAAAAAAAAGCTGTGTATGTGTGTGTGTGTGTGTGTGTGTGTGTGTGTGTGTGTGTGTGTGTGTTAATTTTTAACAATCACAGAACCCTGGAACAGGACCAGAGAAGAAATAAAAAGGTAATGATTGAAAGTGGTAGAGAAAGAGATGTGAAGCAACACTCATCTTCTGTGTCTTACAGCAAGAAGATGTGCATCTGATACATGTAAGAATAGATGTAGCCGGGCGTGGGGGTGCACGCTTTTAATCCCAGGACTTGGGAGGATCTGGGTTCTCGGCCAGCCTCAGCTGCTTAGGGAGGCCCTCTGCAACTTAGTGAGACCCTGTTTCAAAATAAGGAATAAAAAATAGGGTTGGGGGTGTAGCTCAGAGGTAGAATGCCCCTGGGTTCAATCCCCAGCACACACACACAAAAAAGAATAGATGTTATGATCCTGCAATTCTCATGTTTTCATTTAACATAGGGAAGCATAAAGTTCCTACTATCTGAATCTCATAATAAATAGATTAAAAAATCTTCATGAAAGATCATTAAAATATAATGATATCTATTTAGTATGACTGGCAGTACTGCCCAACTACTAGGTAAATCTTAAAGGCCCTTCTGCATCATCATAAGTCACCACCAAACAGACATTTATAGCTGATCATCTTGCTTTGGAAACATGATTCCTAAATTCTAAATGGGTTGCAAAATATAATTTTTTATCATTTTTGAAAAATGACTATGATTCAGTCATAAAAAACAATCTCAATGACTGGTATACAAAATACAAATTTAGAGTATCATATAATAAATCACATATAATGTAAATAATGATATATGATTCTTGTTTATGTTTTAGATGTGAAACCCAGCAAATGGCTTGACTTCTTTTTCAACTAGTCCTAGAAGAACTCCTTACTTCTTGAAAAGCCACAAGTGAAATTTTCATGCTTTTACCTATATAATTTTCGAGTTGTATATCATTTTTTTAAAGTTATATAGTTTTGACCCTAAAATTCCATTGGATGGGAAAAATCAAGACCCAGTTTTCTTCACCACTAAGAATGGATTCAGTTTACAGTGTCCTCTAATACATAACTATAGGACTAAGGATTTTGGTCAAAGGATTCTTTAGGAATCAGAGATCAGAGTTTCCACTCTAGGTCAGGAGTACTTCTGAATTTGAAAATGTCAATCACTTTGACTTATGAATCTCAACAGAGTTCTGTTCCAAACTTCAGGATTATCATGATTAAATAGTATTTTTCCATCTAAAAAAAAAAAAGCTGACCTTAGATTTAATAAAATTGTAACACGACATTGAAAATCACCATTGATGACACTTGAACAAACTATAAAAGCAGCGCCTGCTATGAGAGGACAGCACCAGTGTCTCGAGTACTGCTTGGCCTTGGCCTCATGCCATGCCAGCCTCCCGGAGAATTCCTGGAAGAGCAAACTTTCCCAGAGCAGGGCAGGATACAGATCTAATCTCCAGAGGGATGGAGCATTCCAAAGCTGAAATATTTTGAGTAGTAAATGCTTTGATAGAATTGTAAGTTTCAATGAATTCAAATAGCAGGACTCTTATTAGATCTTTTCTCTCTTTAAAAAAAAATGTTTCTTTAATATCTTCTGAATTTTCCATTCCTGCTTATTTCATAGGAATGTAGAAAGCATTAATGAGATAATATTTATGAAGTGTTTAAGCTCCTTGGAAGAAAGGTGTTAAATATCCAGAGGTTCTAATGTATCCTATAAAAAATAGCAAATAATGTTCTGGAAGATATAAAAGATATCAATATGACTTGTTCTTTGGGTACAATATTTTGACAAACCAAAGAAATACCAGACTGAACAGAAGTCATAAAGCATGGTTAAAACTGGAAAGAATGTCTAATTTTCTATAACAAAAAAAGCACAGGATTTTAAATGTCTTTAAAAGTACAAACCATTTTAACTAATATCTAATGCATTAATTGTCATGCAAAACACAATAGTAATACTGAGCATTATTCAGAGTAGCATGTTTAGAACACTGCTTTCCACTCAACATCTCTGTGACTCATGATTAAAATGAATCTGGGTTTTTTTGTAATATAAAAATAGTATTTTAAACCAATGCATTTTAAAAGATGCATCCACCTTTCTGCTGAAGAGGGAGGAAAAAAATACATCTCTTTGTGGTTTACCTTGAATGATGAACTGCTCCATGTTTTCTCTGAAAGGTTGCATGTGCTCTTCCGAGGAGACCTGGTACACTTTCCCCGCTTCCACCTCGCAGGCTGAAAGCAGAGAGATTGTTCAGAGCGCCATACTACTAACAAAGCACTAAAACAACTTTAAAAACATATCAGCTAATGCTAGAAACTTCTCTCAACCACTCCATTGACTTTGGTTCTGCACAGATTTTGGAAACATCCAAATACCGGACCGGAGAAGAGTGAGCTCCAGGCTTCCTTTCAGAGAATCATAAAGAAATTCTGCGCAGTCTACAAACCCAGTTCCATCCCTTCAAACTGATCATGTGGGCAAGGTACTTCATCTATAAAGTAGCCACAACACTGAAGTCTACCTCACAGTGCAGTTATGAGGATCAAGTCCTTGACTAGACGCAAAGTGTCCAGCACATAGAAGAGTAATATGTGACTGTTTTCTATCATCATTATTATCAACTGACTTCTAATACTAAAGTCCAAAATTCTTAAAAATACCATATAAGTAGAAAAAAATTGCTTGTATTTATGTTAAGAATTCAGCTTACCTCTTATAATCAGGTATTAAACTGCTACCCTGTTTTTGGTTCAACTATCACACTAAGCAATCACATTAAGCTAAGAGGATCAATTTCTCTACAACCTTTATTTCCCTTTTCTATTGAATATGTGAATGCTAGATGATAAAAGCAGAGCTTTAGATAATGTGGAAAAGATATTTATATAACTAAAGAAAATTTAATTTAAATACAAAATACTGAAGGGAAGTCAGGTGTGGTGGTGCATGTCTATAATCTCAGTATTTCAGAGGTTGAGACAAAAGGATCACAGGTTTGAGGACAGCCTCGGTAACTTAATGAGACTCTCAGCAACTTAGCAAGACCCTGTTTCAAAATAAAAAATAAAAAGGGCTGGAGGTCTAGGTTGGAAATAGAATGCTCCTGGGTTCAATACCCTGTACAGAAACAATAAATAAATAAATAAATAAATAAATAAATAAATAAATAAATAAATAAAAAGGTAAAACAAAATGTAAGTCCACAGTAGGTCATTCAAGTCTTTAAGGGTGACAGAAGATGTCTGCTTTCTCTGAGGACAAATTTCTTCTCTACCTTCATCTCCTGTCCCTCTGTACTGTTAGTGCTTAGAACAATCTCTGGCAGGAAATATGTATTCAACAATTACCTGTGGAATGAATGGACAAATTGTATCCTCCCATCTCAGTGAACTTCCTGTTAATCGGTATATACAATGACATATGTATTCAAATTTCTCCAAGCCTTGCCAGTATTACTCAGTCACCTGACTTATTCTTTCCCCTTATGATCAGGTGTTGAACTTCTACCCAGATTTTGGTTCAACTATCACACTAAGCCAAGAGGATCAATTTCTCCATAACTATATTTCCCTTTTCTACAGAATATGTGAATGATTTATGATAAAAAGCAGAGCTTTAGGTCAAACAGACTGTCTCTAAGTCTAGTTTACTACTAACTATGTAATTATGGGCCAGTTCCTTAAAGTATCTGAGCCCCAACGAGAAGGCGAACTTGAAGTGCAAAACACGGAGCTGGCAAAATAGGACAGCTGTTAAGGGTGGCATCTCCCTGTATGTATTCATCTCTGTATCTTTGTCTCTGATTATAGTTCATATTCCTTGAAGCCAAGGGCTGTCCTATTCATCTCTGTATCTGGTAGCTGAAATTCAGAAAAAAAAAAAAAAACACCTTCTATAAAAAAAAAAAGGACTTTTAACTATGCTCATTGCTCATGAATGTCCTTCCTCTGGATGTTAAGTCACCAGAGGTGGCTGACTCCTAACACCCACACGCATCACAACCCAACTGCAAATCAGCAAAGCTCTGCATCGTGATACAAAATCTGCACAATGATTCATTCGTTGGTGGTTGCTGCTTTACTTACTCACTATATTAAGAAGGAAGGGTATGTTGGATAAATACAAAAATAGAATATTAAGTTTGAGGGTTTATATTGTCATATGTGTATAATTCTCATATATGTTCTTACATATTCAATGCTGCAGATGAATGTGTTTGATGTGGCTAACATATTGAATAAGGAAATCTCTTTAGAAGATTGTTCCCCATCTTCAACTGCAGTCCAGTCACATTGCACAACATAGCACCCTGGCTAGTACTTATCATCTTCAAAATTGGTATGTGACAATGTAAATTTTTTAAAAAATAGCAAACACTACAATCTTAGAAACTTGAAGGGTCATTTAGAAACATTATTAAAAACAGAACAAAGATAGAGTTCCTGGAAAACTCGCATTACAGTCAAATCCAAATATTAAAAAACATTTGTTAGGAGCCTGTTGGCATAACTGTGCAATTCCAATCATGTCAACTTTTGTTTAATTTAAAGACTTTTCTGAGCCAAAAAGATTTTGTATTGTTTTAAAGGGCTAATATTGGAAAGCATGCATGAGGGTTTCCAAATACAAAGAAACACGCAGCCAGAGGAAACTAGGAGCAAAAAGTTTCTGATCTTCACACCGGAAAATGGGCTCCAGATGTTAATGTCATTCACAGAGTGGCCCCTTGTGGGCAGAGCCAGTGCCACCTTATCACTGTTGGAGAATCATGAACATCGCCCACCACTCCTGAAGCTACCCGTGAAACTGGAATATCCCAGCTATAATTTATAGGAATCTCCAAGTTCAATCAATGTTAATCACAGTGTAGTCATTGCTTTCTGTGAGCTTCCAGAAGGTTTCCATGGCTTCAATAACCTGCCTCAGCAAGTACAATGGGAGCCCCATAACATATACGAAAAAGAAGAAACAAAGTTGATTAGATGAGGAAATTCTTTCTCCCCAAACCAAACAGTTTCCCACACAGGCCTAGTTTGTATGTTATCCTGGTTTGGCTACAGGAAAGAGAAACTACTTTAGTTACTTACAGCAGATCAATGCAGGGAGTGGTGAGGTGCACACAAAACAGGCTTACGTACAGACCGACTACGTACAGCACCGGCCCACCAGGGACACTGCTGTGTGTGCCACCATTAGAACCTATGCTGGGGGCGGGGGGGGGGGCGCTGCAAGCTCAACTACTGGTTATAGACTTGAACCTAGCCTGCTAAATCTGAAAATCACCAAATGAGTTACCAAGTAAAGGGTTGCTTTGTGCCTTTACTTTGTCTCTCAGTATTCACTGAGCTGGTGATCAGGCACTGGGACAAAGGTTTGAGAAAACTCAATTTCTCTATATCACTGTTTGATGGCAACACAAAACAATAAAACTGAGGTGGTGCACCCTGTAGTCCCAGTACTTGGGAGGCTGAAACAGGAGAATCGCAGGTTCAAGTCCAGCCTCAGCAACCTAACAAGACCCTTAGCAACTTGGAGAGCTTCTGTTTCAAAGTAAAAAATAAAAAGGGCAAGGGTTGTAGCTGAAAAGTAGAACACTCCTGGGGTGAATCTCCAGTTTCACAAGACCAAAACCAAACCAAACCCAAACAAAAAACAATAAAACCAAAAATCACTGAAGCAGAAAAAAGTATATTTTCCACAAGGAGTAAAACTCTTGTGTCCATTTTCAAGACATTAGAGTAAAATTTTGTTCCATGCTTAAAACATCAAAATTCAAGATAGATCATTTCTGGATAGAAATATTTTCTAGTTTGGGTCCATAAGCAGAGATTTAATAAAAGATACATTTTAAAGCAAAGTGCTGAGGCTCAAAAGTCTTGTCAATTTGAGTTACTTAAATTCACAAGATGAATGAAAGGGGAAATATGCAAAGAGTCATATGAAAGAAGGAATATATACATATAGAAGGAGGAAAAGACAATAAGAAAAAATTATGATAAAATTATGAAGTCTCTGAAGGGAGGCAGTGACCTGCTTGAGGAAGCAACATCTAGTGTTATCCAGAGGAGCAAAGGCAGAAAGAGATGGAGTCAAGTCAAGGACTCATTAGGGATTGATGGAATTAAAGTTTAGGGAGCTTCAAACTCTAAATATGTCTTGAAAGAAAAAAAGAGTACTAACTCTTGATACATTTTTAACTACTTTAGGAATTCAAAACAATTTATCAACACAGTTGTAATAATCTCTAATGTTCCCCTTCCCAGTAAAAAGGAACGTGTATGGATTTATAACCATATCTACAAATTATGTAATTTAACCTATTAAGTTACATGAACAGAAGGGACTTTTATAACTGCAAATGGGGAAACAACACACTGGGCAATGAGGAAACTGGGCTTTGAAACTTGATTTGAACTGCTCCTGTACCACTTCTTCCTACAGACAAGGGCTTCAGTCTCACCAAACTTGGTTTGCTCATCTGCACCAAGGGGACAGGAAGTGTGCCCATCGGGCTTGGTGCAAGGTTTTACGTGTGTGAGGTGACAATGCTTTGGTAATGGCTTAATATAGGCTATTATTCCTGTTTTACTTGCAGTCATCAGAAATGGCACCAATGTCTGTGAAGCTACAACTTTTGGAGCACAGCAGAAGGATCTTAGATGCTCTTGGCAAATGACCGGGCTTCTCACAAGCCATGAATTTCTACAGACATACATGCAAGGTCATATACATTGTGGCACGAAGATCACAATCAGGATAGGAAGGTGGCCAAAGCCTGAGAGTGACCAATGAGTCACAAAGAAAACCACACCGACAAGACGTCACCTACTATCAAAGCCAAGAAAGATGTGGGGACTTGGTGGCAGAGAGGGGCTCCTCAAGCAGGGAAGGCACCTTTCTGCTGCACTGGAGAGTGTTCAGGGCCTCCATGAGCCCTGTGTTGATGTTTTCTTCTCTGAGTTTTGGAAATAGAGATAATAATCTGTGACGCTATATAGAAAGTCACAAAGAACCAAAGTGGGACAATAACATGAAGAAATGTCTGCCAGGAGAAGAGAGGGTACAGGATAGCTTATCCATTTCCAAAAGTTATAAATCCCTTCCTTTAACTCTTAACTTTGAGAACTCCTCTACACACACACATGAATTGAGCGCATGTTCATCTGGTGAAGAAGGGATGAAGAGAAAGATAAACACTGAAAATTCATCAACTTTGAAAAAAATCACAAATAAAAACACTTATTTCAAAGCTTATAGAAAGAAATGTGACCATCTCCATCTCCACTAAAGCATTATAGTTCAAAGAAATGTGAACATCTCCAACTGTAAAGCATGATAGTAACCGACATGCAATTGGCAGGAAGGAAATTATGGAAGGATATGAGTTTATGAAGAAGCATTTATATATTACTAGTTATATAGAAATCCTAAATAGCTACTTTCTATCATTCTTATGGCCCCTAAAATTGGAAATATTTGTTGAGAGCTGGACAGCTTGGGCAACTTACCAAGATTCTGTCTCAAAATAAAATTAAAAAAAAAAAAAAAAGAGTTGAGAGTGTAGCTAAGTATTAGAGCACTTGCCTAGCATATGTGAGAGCCTGGGTTCAACTGCCGATACTGAAACAAACAAACAAAACAGAAAATGAAAAGGAAGGAAGGGAGGAAGGGAAGGAGGGAGGGAAAGGAAGATTCATTTAGTTCTTTCTATTTTCTCTATCTTCCTTATTGGTCAAAATCACTTTCATCTTTTATTTGAATTCCTTCCTAAATGGTTTCACAAATTCTATGCTTGATAGAGCAATATTTTCATCATATAAATCATATAACTCCAGTTCCTTGAATAGGATCCTCCAGTGGTTAGATATTGCAGGGAGTAAAAAATTAACTCCTTATAAAAAGCAGATCAACTGTGGAGCCTCTGTGATCAGAAAGCATTCTTTCACCACAAGCTCACTGAGTTCCAAGAATCCTGAGGCAGCTGGGCATTTTCCTCTGCCTGAGGTGCTTTCTGTCTCTCTCTGTTTCTTCTCCCCTGCAACCACCACAGCCACAGGTGTGTGCACATGCTTACACATACACGTGCACATGTGCACGCATGCACTGCCCACCTACAGACTTCCTGTCCATGCATGAGACTCCACAGACACTACAGACCTCTGTGGCTCATTACTTTCTACATCCCGCATCTAGACAGTAATGCATGAGAGTTTGAAATTCATCTGCTCAAATTTCATTTCCAGAAATGTTTTCCCCTGGTAAAGTATTCAATGTTGTGTCTCAATTCTAATGGCAGTATCTAACTCAGGCCTTTTCTAGCCAATGAGGCAGAATCAGGCTCACCTTCCACTCTATTTTCTGTTCCTATATTATAAGCATTGTTACTATGCTACAGTGCAATTTTGCTTTTATGTTTGACTTTGCAACTACATATGTGGTGAATTCTTTAAATACAAGGGCCATTTATCATTCATCTTTTCCCTCCAGGAATTAAGAAAAATATCTCAGCAATAAAAGCAGCTCGATAACATACCAGTTCTGAGTTCAATTGCCTTTAAGGAAAACATATTTGGATAAACTTTGTTGACTTAAACAGAACCAGGCTCAGTACTTTATAGCATGCTTGATCCATACTTGATAATTCCGACAACAAAAATTGTGTGCGGTGAATATATAGCTCCATTGTATTAAATGAGAATATAAGAATAATGAAAATTTGATAATTACTTGTAAAAAAACTTTCATTAAATGAAACACACAAATGTGTACATATGTATATATAAATATATGTATATATGTAATGCAAGCAAAGATAGAGTCATACAGAAATGCCACATAAAAAGAAAACAATAATACTCAAGGACTAATGTATGATTCTGTTAGCATTCCTATCACTCTTTTATCTGCCGTACCTAAAGCCCATTGTAATTTCAAAGATACTGGATCTTACCTACATTCTAGTTAATTTTTTTCTTAGAACAAAGACTTTTAAGTTATCTATTTTTAATGCTAGGATGCTCCTGATTTTAGTAGGAAATCATTCTAGATTTAATGGAAGGAGGGTTATGGAGCTCAGTTTCACTGTAAGTGGGTGTATGGTGACAGGTGTGCTTGGAGGGTTGTGTGACAGAGTGGAAGTCTAAGGCTGGTCCAGCTTGGAGCATGACCTTGGCCAAGTCACAAATGACTGTGGGCTTCTCACTCCCAACACCTGTTTTTTACTTCATTTTTGACATAATGTCTTCTGGTTCTGAAGGAGCTTCTAGGTGTGTCTAAGATCATAATGATTGGTTCCTTCACATCTCCATTCCTCCCTGTAAGCGTTCTTATACCTCTAGGTAGCCAAGTTAAATGAGAATGAACTTGTTCCCCTTACCCTGCTTATCAAGTGTGACTACAGAATCCAGACCCAATGTATTTCCAAAGACTTACAGACCCTTCCTCCCCTTCATTCCTACCACCAGGATCTGAACTTACACCCTCTGCCTGGCTAGGCCCACTTCCTCTCTCAACAATCCTTCAGATGCTCTTCAGGTGGCAATTCACCAATGTGTGCCTGAGTCTATCATGTCCTTGCCTAAAAGCATTCCCGTGGCTGAGCAACAAGAGCAGAATCATAGGCCCTTTGCTGGGATGGCTGGGCACCCTAGCCACTTCCCTGAGTGCCCTGGGCTCCAGTTCTTCAGGCACTGTCAGTCACTTAGCATCACTGTTAACTCACTTGCTCAGTCGAGACCACAGCTGGTATGTGCTACAAGTCAAGGACTCCACATCGACTCTTCCCTGAAGAGTTCTGTGCTATCAAGCCCAGAAGGAAGTGGTGTGGGTGTTGTCATGAGGAGCATGAACTCAGAGCAGGTTCTCCAGGTCCAACCCCAGCCCCTGTCATAGTGTCTTTTGGCAGCATATTTAATATCTCTGACTTGCCCTTAGCTATTCACTAAAAAGGTGATGAACACTAACATCTGTGTTGCATGGATTAAATTAGTTAACACATGCAAAACATTGACACAAGCAGGCAGGCACAGCAAGCTACCTGGAGAGGTGCATCAGAATTGCTAGCTGGGGGCTGTTTCAAACTACATGCATGAACAATCCTGATCTAGTGCTGAGTTCTTCTGCAATTAGCCAATTCTCAAGTAGGAGTATTTTGTATCTTCTAGATATCTGCCCAATATAAACTGAGAAACCCCTGGCTTCATGGGTCAATGGACAATCAAAGTTCAAAGATCCACAAGACTGCTTTATTGTTCACAATCCCACTATAAGTTCTATTTTTCCTACATCTTGAAAAGATGTTACTGATCTTTCAAAGTTCAATTTAAATATAATTTTCCAAATAATACTTCTGTGCATCTATAACATCTTGCTAATACAAATTCTTACAAATACTTGTTAAAGCTGAGTGTGGTGGCACACACCTATAATACCAGTACTTGAGAGGCTGGGACAGGAAGATAGAAGGTTTGAGACCAGTGTGTGGTAACATAGTGAGATCCTGTTTCTAAATACAAAAAAAAAAATAGGTCTGGGGTGTAGCCCAGAGGTGGAGTACACCTGGGATCAATTCATGGTAACACACACACACACACACACACCTGGTATACTACATGGGTGGGTGGTGGTTATTTACATAACCATCAGTCCTCTAGTTAGTCTATGAGCTATGAGGAAAACCTCTGTTTTGACTTCTTATTCTCCAATAATTCAATAAATACTTGTTGAATGATAGTTAAGGTATTACAGTATACTATCTCCAAAATTCCTTATTCATCTAAATCTAACAAATTTTATTATTTTATTCTAAAAATATACCCATGGAAATTACTCGTTATTTTCTAGAAGTATTTTGGTAATATTTGGTAATGTTAAGAACCTAAAAAAAATGTTCACTGCCTCTGATACAGTATTTATAAATCTAAGAATCTCTTTTAAGGAAACAACCAGAGATAGTCTACTTAGCCATAGAGAGGAACAAAATTATGTTATTTGTAGGAAAATGGATGGAACTAGAGAATCTTATGCTAAATAAGATCAACCAGTCTCAGAAAGTCAAGGGCATATGCTCCTCTCATATGTGGAAGCTTGAGAGGAAATAGGAAACATAAGGGAGAGAGTAGTAGAAGAAGATTGGGGAAGGGAGTCAAGGAGGGGAGGGGGGAGGATTGAGGAAGAAATCAGTCCAAATAATACTACGGTAACATGCAATGGTACTACCACCAATTTCACTAACAAGTGAGGAGGGAGGAAGGGGGAGTCAGGTGGGATGTGGAAAGAAACACATCAACAAATGTGGGCTCATATGTTTTCATGACATTGAACCCTACTATGATGTACAATTGCAATGCACTAATAAAACAATTTTTAAAAGGCTACAAATAAAGATGTTCAGTATTCAAGAGCAGTGAAAGCTGGAGTTTAATTCACTACAAGAATCAAATTCCTCACTAAATTCATGAGATGGATTACTATGAAACCATTCTAAATGGTTTTTGGAATATATTAAATGGCATGGGGAAATGTTTCTACTATAATTTTCAGTGAGGAAAAATGTAAGATATAAAAGTGAACACAGATGTCCAAAAGGAACGATGAATTCATAGGCTGGGCTTTCCCTTTGTTGAAAACACACAGAAATGAAAGATAACATTAAAAAGGGAAACTAAACAGACATAGTATGCTTTTTAAAAAGTGAAAGTATCTCTTTGGATCAGAAATAGAGAAGTCCAAGTTAATAAACAGGGATGAGGTGAGAAGGCGCTGGCCTGTAAGTGGTGTGGGGTGGGCAGGTGGGGATGGATGGAGCCAGTCTCACTGCTAGGGTGAACACAGCTGCAGCTCGCTGCTCCCAGGAGGGAGTCAAGTCATTCAGTAGCCCAGAGAATGGATCAGCAAGAAGTCTAAGATGCTCACAGGGTGGGAGCCCCATATCAGGCCAGGTGCCAAAAGCTGGCCAAGTTAACTCAATTGAAAAAATGAAAAGACAGTGAAGGATTTTGGGTGTGGCAGGGGAAGGGAAAGAGTGAGGGACAGACTTACAGATAGTCTGCACAAGGCTGTAACTCTATAGATGTAACACAGAGGCTATAATAGACAATATGTAAATTATTGGGTGTGGCTGTGTCCCAGTTGAATTTTCTCTACAAAAAGAGGCTGGATTTAGCCAGCCTTTTGACACCTTTTAAAAATCAACTTAGTACCACCACAAAGGAAACTAATGAGAAGACAGACAACTCATAAGAAAAGCTGAGGAGGGAAATATCAATGAGAAAAATAAAAGATAATATCCCAACTAAGAACAAGAAACTGTTTTAGAGTAAAAAAATGAATATGATAAAAATCTATTAGAAGTCTTGAAAACAAAAATGATCATGATTTCAAAGTAACTACATTGATACTATTAATACTGAGTTGGCCAGAATCAAAGAAAATGAATGAGATAGAAGACAACTTTGAGGATAGGAAGGAGGGATTTTAAAAATATGAAAGAGAACTTAAGACATAGTAAATTGGATCAAGCAGCTCCAATGGACATCTAAAAGGATTTTCCAGAAAAGAGAATACATGCAATGATATTCTAGAAGATAGTAGATAAAATTTAAAACATTAATAAGCCAGTCTTTAAATTTAAAACACTGAAAGATAAGTCATTATAGAATTCCATATCTTTTGTTTATGTTTATTCATAAACAAAAGGACCAATTTTTAAAGTCACTTTTGAACTAAGAGTTTAATGCCCACCAACTTGCTTTGTAAGAATACTACTTGAAAAGAACATAATAGACCAATATCACTGATGAACATAGATGCAAAAATTCTAAACAAAGTACTAGCCATGAGCATTCAAAACCACACCAAGAAAATTTTACACCATGGCCAAGTTGGTTTCATCCCAGGAAAGCAAGGCTGGTTCAACATATGCAAATCAATACATGTTATTCACCACATAAATAGAACTAAGAACAAAAATTACATGATCATATTAATAGATGCTGAAAAAGCATTTGACAAAATCCAACAACCATTCATGTTAAAAACACTGCAGAAAATTGGAATAGAGGGAATGTACCTCAACAACATTAAGGCAATATACAATAAATCCAAAGCCAACGTCATATTCAAAGAGGAAAACTGTGCGAATTCCCTTTAAAATCAAGAACAAGACAAGTATGCCCACTATCATCCCTCCTTTTCAATATAGTCCTTGAGACTCTTGTAGAGCAATAAGATGAGAGAAGAATATCAAAGGAATTCAAATAGGAAAAAAAGAATTAAAATTATCTTTATTTGAAGATGACATGATCCTATATCTAGAAGATGCAAAACACTCAACTGAAAGACTAGTAGAGCTGATTAACAAATTCAGCAAAGTAGCAGGATACAAAATCAACCTAAAATAATAAATAGCTTTTCTATATTTCAACCATGAATCCACTGAGAAAGAAATGCAGAAAACAATTTCACTCAAAATAACCTCAAAACCAATAAAATACCTAAGAATAAACCTAACCAAGGAGATAAAAGACGTCTACAATGAGAATTATAAAGCACTAAAGAAAGAAATTGAAGATGATCTTGGAAGATGGAAAGCTCTCCCTTGCCATTCAACCAAAAGTGATCTACAGAGTCAATGCAATCCCTATCAAAATACCAATGTCATTCTTCATAAACCTAGGAAAAACAGTCATAAATTTCATACAGAGAAACAAAAGACCCAGAGTAATCAAAGCAATTCTCAGCAATAAGAACCATGCAGGAGGCATCGCAATTCCTGACTTTAAATTATACTACAAAGCCATAGTAATAAAAATAGTATGGAATTGGCACAAAAAACATAGACCAATGGAACAGAACAGAAGATACAGAAACAAATCCACACTTATAGCCAATTGATTTTTGACAAAGGTTCCAGACACATACACTGGAGAAAAGACAGTCTTTTCAACAAGTGATGTTGGGAAAACTGGTCATCCATTTGTAGAAAAATTGAACTAAATCCTTACCTCTTACCCTGCACAGGAGTCAACTTGAGATGGATCAAAGACCTGGAAGTTAGACCAGAAACTGTGAAGCTATGAGAGGAAGGCACAGGTTCAACAGTCCAACATATAGGCACAGGTAGAAACTTCCTCAGCAAGACCCCCAAAGCTCAGGATACAAAAAAAACAAGAATTAATAAGTGGGATGGCATTAAACTAAGAAGTTTCTACATATCAAAGGAAACTATCAAGAGTCTAAAGAGAAAGCCCATGGAATGGGAGAAGATCTTTACCAGGTATCCCTCTGACAGAGGACTAATATCTAGAATATACAAAGAAAAACAAATGTTCAACATATGAAAAACAATCCATGTAATTCACCACATAAAAAGAATCAAAGACAAAAATCACATGATCATCTCAATTGATGCTGAAAAAGCATTTGACAAGATCCAACACCTATTCATGCTAAAAGCACTTCAGAGAATCAGAATACAAGGAACGTACCTCAACATCATAAAGGAAATATACAACAGGCCCACAGCCAACATCATATTAAATGGAGAAAAATTGCAAGAGTTCCCACTAAAAACAGGAACAAGACACCGATGTTCATTATCACTTCTTCTGTTCAATATAGTACTTGAGACTCTAGCCAGAGCAATAAGGCAAGAGAAGGAAATCAAAGGGGTAAAAATAGCAAAAGAAGAACTAAAACTATCCCATTTTGCAAATGACATGGTACTATACTTAGAAGACCCAACAAACTCAACCAAAAAACTTATAGAAATGATCAACAAATTCAACCAAGTGTCTGGATACAAAATCAACCTTAAAAAATCAGAAGCTTTTCTGTATGCCAACCATAAATCCACTGAAAAAGAAATCCAGAAAACAATTCCACTCACAATAGCACCCTGAAAAATAAAATACTTAGGGATAAACCTAATCAAGGAAGTAAAAAACCTCTATAAAAAATCTTTTATAGAAAACTATAAAAGCCTGAAAAAAGAAATCGATGAAGAGTTTACAAGATGGAAAGATCTACCATGCTCTTGAGAGGCAGAATAAATATCATCAAAATGTCCATCCTCCCAAAAGTGATCTACAGATTCAATGCAATACCCATGAAATTACCCAGGTCACTCCTCACAGACATAGAAAAATCAGTACTTAAATTCATTTGGAACAACAAAAAACCCAGGATAGCCAAAGTAGTTCTTAGTAACAAGAACCATGCAGAAAGTATCACAATACCTGACTTCAAACTCTACTACAAAGCCACAGTAATAAAAACAGCATGGTATTGGCACAAAAACAGACACATAGACCAATGGAGCAGAATAGAAGATTCAGAAACAGACCCACCTGCTTACAGTCAACTGATC
>PVLC010013768.1:25118-40913 GCA_004027655.1 Graphiurus murinus
CCAAAAACATACACTGGAAAAAAGATAGCCTCTTTAACAAATGGTGTTGGCAAAACTGGTTAACCATATGCAGGAAAATGGAAATAAACCCCACTTTCTCACCCTGCACAAGAGTCAACTCAAGGTGGATCAAAGACCTGGAAGTTAGGCCAGAGACCTTGCAGCTACTTGAAGAGGGCATAGGACCAACACTTCAACAAATAGGCACAGGTAAAAACTTTCTCAACAAGACCCCCAAAGCACAAGCAACTCAAAGGAAGATCAACACATGGGATTGCATTAAACTGAAGAGCTTCTGTGCAGCAAAGGAAACTATCATGAACCTCAACAGAGAGCCCACAGAGTGGGAGAAAATTTTTGCCAGCTACTCTTCTGATAGAGGTCTAATATCTAGGATATACAGAGAACTCAAGAAAATCACAGCTAAGAAAACAAACAACCCAATCAAAAAATGGGCAAAGGATCTAAATAGACACTTTACAAAAGAAGAAATACAAATGGCCAATAAATGTATGAGGAAATGTTCCGCATCATTAGCAATCAGAGAGATGCAAATCAAAACTACCTTGAGATTTCACCTAACCCCAATCAGAATGGCAATCATAAAAAACATGAACAACAACAAATGCTGGCGAGGGTGTTTCTGGAGAAGTGGGAACCCTAATATATTGTTGGAAGGATTGTAAATTAGTGCAACCACTTTGGAAAACAGTATGGAGGATCCTCAGACGAATGGGAATGAACCTACCATATGATCCAGTAATACCAGTTCTGGGTATCTACCCAAAAGAATGGAAACCAAACTATCAGACCGACGCATGTGTATCTATGTTTATAGCTGCACAATTCACAATTGCCATACTATGGAAACAGACAAGATGTCCATTGACAGATGAATGGATTACAAAATTATGTGATACAAAATTATGGAATTTTACTCAGCCATAAAGAAAAACAAAATCAAGTTATTTGCCGGGAACTGGATGGAACTGGAAAACATTATGTTAAATGAGATTATCCAGTCACAAAGAGTAAAAAAGCATATGTTCTCCCTAATAGGGATGCTAGGGAGAAGATGGGGCATAAGACGGTCTCCAGATGAAAAAGGAGAGATCCTCAATAAGCAAAATAGTTGACTTAACTGAAGGGTATGGTCGGGGGGTGGGGGGTACCCCCTAATGCACACGATGTACTTTCACAAATATATCAAGGTCAATCACTAAACTGAACTTGAGAAGGAGGGAAGGCGAGGGAGTGGGGTGAGAATTGGGGAAGGGGTTAAATGAGAAATGAGTGCATATATGCCTTTATCAGCTTGTACCTAACAAAGATGTATGTTTACAATGCACCAATTATTATATAAAAAAAGAAAAACAAATAACCCAATCAAGAAGTGGGAAATTGAACGGAATAGACCCTTCACAAAAGAAGAGATACAAATGGCCAATAGATACATGAAAAAATGTTCAACATCATTAGCAATCAGAGAGATGCAAATCAAAACTGCACTGAGATTTCATCTAACCCCATTTAGAATGGCAATCATCAAGAATCAAATAACAATAAATGTTGGCAAAGATGTAGGGAAATAGGAACTCTTCTACACTGTTGATGGGATTGTAAATAGTTCAGCTGCTATGGAGATCTAAGATTCCTTAGAAAACTGGGAATGAATCCACCATATGATCCACCTATAACACTCCTGGGTACCTTTCCAAAGGGATTGAAACCAGAGAACTACAGTAATATATGCATACTCATGTTCATAGCAGCACAATTCACAATAGCCAAATGGTGGAACCATCCGAGTTGTCCATCAACAGATGAATGGATGTCAAAACTATGGGAAATACACACAATGGAAATCTACTCGGCAATAAAGAAGAACAAAATTATGATTCTAATTTTAAAATAAAAAAATTCTTAAGGGAGTGGAAGTGTAACTCCACTTGCAAGAAAATGGAAGGATCTGAAGGACATTATGTTAAGTGAAATTATCAATCACAGAACGTGAAGGGTCATATGTTTTCTCTAATACAGACAAGCCAAGGAGTAATTGGGATACAAGAGCCTCCACATAATGGAGGAGAAACCTCCAGGGAGGTGGTCTAAGGGAAGGGGAGGAAGAAGACTGAGGCTCATTAATGGAAATACTACCATTGATTATGTGTACAAATGTGAATTACCAACATCAATCTCAGTACTCTGAATTAAGAAGTGGGAAAGTGGCGAGGTGGGGGGGAGGGGGAGGCATCAAGTACTGTGTACATGTATGTCATTGTCAACATGATTTACATTATGATGTGAGACTATAATGCACCAATGAAAGCACATTATTAAAAAAAAGAATACTATTTGAGATGGGAGAAATTATGTGTAACACTAGTAGCATAGTAACTGATCAAATATATTCATAAAACTGATTACCTATTGATTAAAAAATAGTTGTAATTTTTAAAGGAAAATGATAATGCTAAAAGTCTAGAAAAACCACTAGAAAGTAAAGTAGAAGGAGCTCAATTATGAGAATCTCTAAAAGCCAGGCGGGGTGGCGCACGCTTGTAATCCCAGCATTTGGGAGGCTGAGACCAGAGGATCCAGGTTCGCGGCCAGCCTCAGCTACCTAGTGAGGCACTCCCCAACTTAGTGAGACTCTGTTTCAAAATAAAGAATAAAAAACAGGGCTGGGGGTGTAGCTCGGAGGTAGAATGTCCCTGAGTTCAATCCCTAGTACCGAAAAAAAAAAAAATGAGAATCTCTAAAATTCTTATTTGAATAAATATACTATATAAATTGGGAGTAAATATACTACATAAATTAACAGCATGTTATAGAATTGTATAGTTAAGTAAATATGTTAATATTTATGATCAACAACAAATTAATAGAAATAACATATACAGCTTCCAAAATATTAGAGACAAAGAGGGAATATTGAAAATTTTATCAAGACAATGGACAATGGACAAAGGAAAAATGTGAATGTAAATAAACTATTATCGTATAAAGCAGAAAATATGAAAATGGACAAAAGTTACAAAAATTACATGCATCATGGGCCCAAATATATAATTTATGGCAATATACACTCATATAACAGAAAGAAACATACCAAAATATACACATTATTTATCACTGACTGTAGAAATTCAGATATAATATTTTCTTCTCTACTTTTTTCAATGTTGTCTAAAATTCTTATCTTGGACTGATTCTAATTTTAAAATCACACACAAAAAAATTTCTTCATAAGGGAGTGTAAGTGTAACTCAGTAGTAAGTATAGTAAGTAACTCAGTTTAGAGTATGTAAGGCCCAAATATCAGAAACTTACAAATTTAACAATTGTAAGTTAATAATTCAATAAACTTAAAAACTGGATTTTCCTATATATCTCTGGACTACAAATATTCCTTCAATTTGAAGATACATTGTGCCTGAAAACATTCTTGTCCAGTTCCAGGAACTTCATCACCCTATACTCTAGGCATGCTGAGTTGACTTAGGTCACGTGGCAAGTGCCCCAGGAAAACATGGAACAGAAGTCATCATCTGGCCTGACTACCTCAAGAAAAGCTGCTGGCTGCCAGAAGAGACTGAAAGCAGATCCATGTCACCAAGCTCAGCCAACTAGGGAGCACCATCCAAACATGGTGGATGTTCTTGTAAATCTCTAAAATGAGATACAGTTGCCTTACTAAAATGTCTATGCCAAAATGCATTTTTTCCTTAGAATTAAAACTCAAGTGTCTAAACAGAAACCTAAAAAGTTAGTGTGCTAGCAGATGAATAAGTTTGAGTTATAGCTTATCTGTCTTTATCAAACTGGTGATACTCTTTATTTGGCTTTTACCTTACTATAAATAGAGGTTATCAATCAGACATTTACTGTATGAAAAAATTTGAAATAAATGCTTTCCACACATCCCACTTACAAACAAACTATCTCTGGAGAGAAGTGTGAATGGGCTGTTTGAATTTTGTTAAATGAATTCTCTAATTTGATCACTTAAAAGAAATGACTTTTAATAGGCTACATTGATCAAAGTAGTCATTATTTTAAGGTATCTAAAATAATCATCCAGTTGGCGGGGCGCGTCTATAATCCCAATACTTAGGAAGCTGAGATAGGAGGATTGTAGGTTTGAGGACAACCTCATCAACTTAGCAAGACCCTTAGCCACTTAGCAAGACATTGTTTCAAAATAAAAAATAAAAAGGGCTGGGTGTGTAGTTCAGAGGCAAAATGCTCCTGGGTTCAGTCCCCAGAACCAAAAAATAAAAAAAGAGGAGAGAGAGAAAGAAAAAAAAAATCACCCATTTAACTCCTATTGGTCTTATGGGCTTTTATATGTATTCATATCCATTACATTCCTAAGAAGAAGATGAGAAAGGTTTATTTTATGCATTGTTTATGTAAAAGACTACCATCCTGCCAAATCTTCATTTCCCAATATTAAATTTAAATTTTTATTCCCGAGATTTCCTTTCTCATGTCATACATTATCTTATCTTCTATGGGAGGATTCAATTTTTGGAAAAGCAAAACATGAAGTAAATTATGATTTTTGTCACTTTTAACCATCAGAGTTTGACAGCCTTGATAAATTGCTCTCCAACCTAGTCTCATTTTATGAGAGCAAGAATATATAATTGCATTATTTCACAAACTACCATTTCATTTCCCCAGTGTCACTGTATACTACACAGAGGCAAGTATCCACTTTTGTTGTTAATGCAGGACCAGTTTGCATTTCTCAAAACACAACCAATTGAGTTCTGCCAACCACAGTACTATCTCACATTCCATGAAAAAAAGTATTTTGTGGCTAAAAATTGGAGAACCACTGCAAACCCTTCTTTTGGAGAGTACTGTAAATTCCTTTCAAATTCAACCTAATCCAGTGGTTTCTGTATTTATTTGGTCATTAACTTGCCTATTCCCATGGTGTCAAATTCCTATAATCTATGGGCAAATGGAGTAGACAACTTGCTAGAAAAATGTCATAGCTGCTAATGAAGGGCAGAGGACCTTCTGTATTTCGTCTACCTAAAGGGTGACCCTAGTAGCTAGAATCATCTCATTAACCTTCCAAAGCACTTAAAAACTGCTAAGATGATCCCTCAATATTCTGTCTTCTGTAGCTACCACACTGCTCAAGACCCCAAACTCAGAAAAAAAGTAGTATTAAGATCATTAGCTGCTCCTCCCTCTCACCTCCATGGTCTAGTGTCTGCAGGTCTTTCAGCTCAGCTCCAAGTCTGGAGAGAACTGGCTGCTCTCGTGACCACATGAACATTCAATAACCACAGAAAGTACATGGATACTGAAAGAAAATGGGGTGGCATTCCAAAGTAGTGCACCAACTAAAACAAGTTACCTCCCACCCCTGCACCAAGATCACTGTCCCTTTCCTCTGTAAACTCGCCTGGAAGCCATGACCTCCTGGTCTGCAAGACTGGATTGTTGATCAAATTATAAAGCATTTTTCAGATCCCATGAAATGTCCCTAGCACCATATCAGTGTGTGTGTGTGTGCATGTGTGTGCGTGTGTGTGTGTGCGTGTAAAATTTCATAAGCAAGCCAAAATACTAGAATAATCTTAAAGTTGATAAATTCTATAGCACAAAAGGTTTCTTCTATTGTTTTAAGAATTTATTCTTAAATGGATGGTACCATTATATTACACAATTATAACATAATTTATAAATTACTATCATTATAACAAAAATGAGACAAGTTCAGCTAATCTTTCCTGACCTCTGTGGATAGGTGCCTGTGTGTCAGGCGTGCTGGGGCTCATCTAAACACCAGGATTTCCGCTGTCTTCAACAGCGACGACTATCTTTGAGCACCCTCAGCACCTAGCAACTGCCTGACATAAGCCTCACTGAGTGCATATGAACTACGAGCAAACTACATAATGTTATCATGCTGATTGAAATCCATATAAAAATATCTGTGACCTGAACATAACAACTCCCATGACCCTGATTACAGATCGATACCATTGGATAAATACATCTCAAAATTGGGATCAAGTCTCTTCAAAAGTTATGTGTTTCTGGTTTTTGGACAGGCCTGACTAGGCCCCTTATGTCCATCTGGCAACATAATACAAAGAGATAAATATGCTTAAAATAGATAACTGGGGTGTTCTCAACTCTATGCTAATAATAAATGTTAAAAAATGGTTTTTCTTTAGAACAAAAAAATGTTTTCAAACTGTTTGCTTCTATGTAAATGCTACCTTCAATTTAGAAATCTAGGGAATTTCAGACTACCTTTTTATGTAAGTGATCTTGATTGACAATAAAACAATATATGAATATGTGTGTTGTGACCATATATATACAAGAAGATGCTTTTGTTTCCAGGAAAGTTTACAAACCACAAAATCTTGAAGAAGTATACTAAGGAAGAGTAGGCAGGTATTACTTATCTTTTAACAATGGCACAATTTGTGTCAAACTATAACATGATGAATGTCACACAGCAGATATTCTTGGCTATTAAAAAAAAAAAGATGCAAACTTGATCCAGATAAAATGGATTGCTATTCAAACAACCAAGAGACTATTTAATCACTAAATTTCCAATGTACAACTTTTTAAACAAACAAAATTTGGCAAAATTTTGCTTTTGCCAGACAGAGAAATATTTAGTTGCACAAGGATGTAAAAGACTAATTTATTCCCTTCACAAACATTGAAAAGTCTAACTTCTTTCCTTAAAAAAGCATAAGTAAATTATGTAAGTTCAAGATTACAAGATACCTTTCAAGTCTTTCTTTAGTTTCCTGAGATCTTTTTGAAAATCTTCAAACTTCATTTGTGAAGCCAGAAAAAGGTCCTGTGGTTCTGGCAGTGGAAAGACACACTGTTCTTTTCCAGCATCCTAAATAGCAAAGATGATTTTAAACAAAGTCCCATCAACATAAATTAGAATCATACAACAGCATCAATGGTAAAAAAAAAAAAAAAAAAATCAAAACCAACAAAACACTACCAAATCGCCCAACAAAGCAAGAGTAACGGAGCATAACTGTATGTGGAAATGTTCTTACCGCATCAAAATTCCGAAGATAATACGAAACAATGTATGACAAGAGGCTTCTGCTATTGTCCTAGGCAGAAAGACCAAAGTGAGGAGTAGCATATACTGCAAAGTATTAAGCATACAGTATTACTATAATACATTCCAGTGAATCCACAAATACATGGGAGAACACTGGTGTTTCTACCATGAATTGCCTCGCCTGATGCATCCCAAGAATGTGATGGTTGAGAGGATTTCCCATCCTTGTTCCAATCTAAGATGCAGGTGGATGCAGAGCTTTAAGAGCAGTCCCAACTATAAATACTTCAGGACTTTTATCCTCCTCAATCAGAAATTTTTTCAATTTTATGCAATGTTTTATTATGAATTTTTATTACATTTATATTTTATGTCTATTACCAAAAACGAAATAACTAAATATTGCTAGTATTTCTACATAACTGTATTAGAGGTACCATTCCAACTAGAGATTGATTTAGGATTTTTAGCATTTAGACTAGGGAAATAGAAAAGTATCATTTAAGGGAAGAAGGAGCTTTTAAAATGTCAATGCATATTATGATTTGTTCTATCAGCAACTGAGATTAAAGAATTAATACCCATGTGGCTATAAACAAGATGATATGTATAGTTCTATTTTAAAAAATTTAAAGTTGTTTCATGTCTAGCACTCTTTAAAAAATAGCTTTCACTTCTTTTCTAGCACATTTAAAAGCATTACCTTTTTTTTTTTTTTTTTTCAGTACTGGAGATTGAACTCAGGGGCATTCTACTTTCCAGCTACACCACCAGTCCTATTTCTTATTCTTTAGTTTGAAACAGGGTCTCACTAAGTTGTGGAGGGCTTCACTAAGTAGCTGAGGCTGGGATTACAAGAGTGTGCCACCACACCCAGCTAAAAGCATTACTTTTTAATTAATGTTTTTGCTTTGCTCCAAATTAGCAGTGGATAACTTGAGTTGGAGAGACCAAATACATATATTTTAACAACAAAAGCCTACAATATGAACTAAATTATCTGAAATGTTTGCTCTAGTAAAATGAAATAAATTTGGCCCAAACCTGCCTCCGTACTTGTGTGCAAAGTTGGCCTGAAGGGGCCACCTATGTAGTGAACCATAACCCAGCTGGACACAACTGTCGCTTGACCTAAGAGTGCTCTTAGATCAATCCTAATCCAGCTTGATGTGTACACAACCATCGCCTAACCTAAGAGCACCCTTAGACCAATCATAACCAGCTCAACATGTACACAACCATCTCCTAACCAAAGAGTGCCCTTAGACAGCAGCTGATGAACTTCCAGGAATCAGAAGCCCAGAGATGACAACTGTCACCAATCAGGTTGTTTCTGTTTGTCCCTTCCTTTCCTCTGGCTGTAAATAAACCTGCACATGCTAGTGGGCGGGTGCGGGAGGGAATCCAGAACCATCTTCAGTCTAGAATGTTCTCTGGCTCTAAAACTTTTTCCTGGTCAAATAACCTTTGTTAAATTTAACTCCCCCCCCCCCCATTTTTTTCCTTTTTCTTTCTTTCTTTTTTTTTGTTAACAGATCCAGCCATGATTTTTCCCATTTATAAAAAGAGCAATAGCCCCTCATAATTGAGTTTGACATGAGAGAGTAATCTATTAAAGACTTCCCTCATTAAACAGGATTTGCTTGTAAAATGATTAAAACAAGTTGGAGTCCCTTCTCTCTTTTAACTTGCACATCAATTAAATAGTTAGCAGTACATGAATCAATTAATAAATCATTTGTTAAAACCTGCTGATAGGCATACTGAGAGAAAATTTGAAGTAATCTAAGTAACAGTTCTGGCTATGAAGGTCTACAAATATTACTGAGTAGTAAATATAATTGTATGTGTTTTGTAGAGAAAGAACCTGACTTTACAGGGCTTTTCTGAGAGGGCAAGTGAAATTATAAAAAAAAAAAATCTTGCTTTTTGATTTAGTATTTAATTCTATTCTAGATTGCTCCATAATTATTTAAATTAATAACATTTAACTTAACAGAGGCTTGAATGAGAGATACAAAAAAAGTGATCCCTTATTCATATATAATTATAATTGCCAGTATATATTTGAGATACATTTTTATAAGTTGAACATTATATTGATATATTTATACTCCAAGCTACCATATATTTAGAAAATTGACTTTTTTTTCATTGTTGTTGGGTCTTTCCTCCCTCCCCTCTCCCCCCTTTTCTTTTGATACTAGGAATTGAAACCAGGGATATTCTACCTCTGAGTTACACCCCCAGCCCTTTTTACTTTGAAAAAGGGTCTCCCTATGTTGCTGAGGATCTCACTAAATTGCTGATTCTGGCCTCAAACCTGCGATCTTCCTGTCTCAGCCTCCCAAGTACTAAGATTACAGGATTGTGCCACCTTGCCTGGCTAATATATTTGTATCTTAACAAATGTGATGCTGGGAGGATCGGAGGTTTGAGGCCAGCCTCAGCAACTTAGCAAGACCCTGTTTCAAAATAAAAAGTGAAAAGAGCTGAGGGTATAGCTCAGAGGTAGAATGCCTGAGTTCAATCTCCAGTACCAAAAACAAAAACCAAAACCAAAAACAAACAAATATGATCAAATCTATATATTAGAGGGTTTTTTTCCCTATGGGAATGTTTAGCATACATATATAATAGCATTTGAAGCATATATGGTTATTTGAATAACCATAAAAATAAGAAAAATTATATGCTGTTGGTGCACCAAGAAAGAACTATGCACTATTCAATCCTGGAGAAGTGTGCTGCCTGGCATTTCATAGGTGCACAGTGGAGATACTGAATGAGTATATACATGTATGTAGATGAATGAAAAAAGAGACCAAAACCAAACATCTCTTATGAGGAAGACGACTGCATTCTCTACAAAGGACAACCCTGTGTATCTTCATTTCTACAAGCCTACTATTTTGTGAAGCTCAGTATTTTTAAAATGTGTTCATAATTGCCCTTGTCATAATGTTCTGTGTAGTGATTCTCTTATCAGAGGAACATGACTCTTTATTTTCCAAGTTGACCATCTCAGACCATCTGATTCTGTGACTCTGACCCTAGTCCCTGCCCTTTCCTTTCCACTGGCACTCCCACAATCTTTTAGATGTTAATTTTAAACAAACACAACTGTAGAAGCAGGATACAAAACAACTAGGTCTGCAAAAAGGTTTTGACATTCCTGCACACACCAGCATGAGGGAGAGAATGAATGGAGAAAAGTAGGATCATCTTTTTATTTTACTTACAAACTACTTTTCTCATCATTGTTTAGTTTTCGAAACATGGGGCTGTTGGCCTCTATCTCGTAACATGGAGAAGCACAAACTAACATGTAGACTAGACTATCTAATCCACTAAAAATGATTAGTCCTGATATTCCTTAAAGAGAAATATTAGCAGAGTTGGTAACAACAGACTGAAAAATACTTTAAAATATTATAATTATTTATGAGATACAGGATCATTCACCTTAGGAGACACTATTATTCACTTAAATCACAAATATCCTATGGTCTACTTTTATCTAGCTCAGAACATAAGTCAAATTTTGATCTTGCAACATAAAGAAATATTTCTTAGAACTAGTTTACACTCAAACCTACAAAATATTTTTTAAAAACCTTCAATCTGTCTATACCCATTAGTACAAAATACTTACACTGCTTTTGACATCTTTCAGCTTCGGAAGAATGTCTAACCCAAAGCCGTCTGCCTGACCCCGAGTCTTATTTCCACCGTTCATGTAGTTGCCGAAGGCAAGAACCAAACCCAGCACCTGCATGACCCCTGGGCCATTTTTTAATGTCTGTAAGACAGGATAAAAAAAAAAAAAAATTCTTACACAAAGTTGTACTTGAGCCATGAAAAGTCAATGCTAACTATTTTACATAACAGTTCTGGGTTACAACCAAACTTTGTCCTTCACCATTACTAGGTATTTTTTAAGAGCAGTGTCTCTCAAGTTAAATTTAAAAAGTTGTGCTAAGGAGGAGCAGTCACATATGCTGTTTTAAATAGGGAGATGCCTACCTAGGCCATTTCTGCAATATGAAAGCAAGGCAAACAAATAAGACTGCAACATGAGAATTACTACAAAATCACATCAGCATCATTATCCCAACGGTCCCTCTGTCTGGAACACACACTTTTGGTTTACGTGGTAGAAAATCAAAAAGCTGCTACAAAGATTAATATCCAAGTATAGGTTTACCCCCAAAGATATACACGTGCCCCTCCCAGAACACCAAGTTTCACTTCAGTTTACATGCCACTCCTGTGAAAATATCTTTGATAACATCTTTCCACTTTTCAAACTGATTTACCATAACCAAAGCAGGGATTGATTTTTGACAAATTCTTCTAAATGTTAATACTGATCATTCCTGCCATTTACTCTTCATTTCCAGGGGAGCATTTGTCTTGAGTCAGATGGCTGTTCCTCCGGCATTTGTTCCGGCATTTGGTTGAAATCATAACGATTTGTCAAGGGAACATTCCAAAAGCATAAAGGGAAGTAACTGACGTGCCTTCTAGTCGCACTCATTTGGCAGAATGATGTCTGAGGGGACCATGAAAAGTGAAGATTTTGTTTTGGCAGAAGCAGAGGGAGGAGAGAGGGGCGGGAAGATGCTGGACACACTCTGGTAACGCCATCCTGGAGTCCCCATGTCAATCTGAACATATGCTTTGATCTCAAGCCTCAGTCTCGAGAGTTCCCTGCTAGGGAACTGCTATCCCTCACATTGAATGAGCTCTTAGAATAAATAAAACATTTGTGAACTATGAACATGACTGAATGCAGCCTCGTTCCCTCCAGACCAGGACCCACCTCACACAGTTTCTGCAGTAATTCTAGTTTGCGGCGAATGGAGCAAATACTTTCAGAAAACGTCGCCTGGAACAGGATGCAAAAGACTCGCTCTGAAAAGTTGGGGATTAGTGACAGTTCATAAAGGAACCTAAGGAAATAAAGCCAAGTTAAGAGGAAAAATAGAACTCATGTGAACAGATTTTATTCTCATCTCATTCAGAACAGTCACACACTCAAGACGTCTGCTCCAAGTGGGGAAAGCCTGAAGCCCTCCATAGGTCCCGCCATGCTTACTGTTCAGGTTTGTCCAGAGACTTGGCGTTTTCCTTATCCTTGGAAGATCTGCCATGTTTTTCAATTTTTTCTAGTTCGTCTGACTGTGCTCTCTGGAAAAACAAAAGCCGAGCAGTTTCTCAAAATCTGGTCAATCATATCCCTTAGATAATGATGATCTTAATGCAGCAAAATTCTTGTATCTTCATATTTCTTAGCATCTGTTTGTAGTAAAGCTTGACTTAATTCATGAGGCATTTTAAAGTGTAAATATGTTTAATACAAACCAGATCAGCCCCAAATCTCCCAAATAATGTTATTGACTATTAGTGATCTGCAAAACATTTATTCATTCAAGCATGCTCTAAAACAATTGTTTTCTTTTCTTGTTATTTTGGCTGTTTATAATACTCTCTAGAAAGCAAAAATTTCATTTTTGAAATCTTACTTCTTATTCAGAAATCAATCAAATTAAATTTGGAAGTAATTTGAACCTAAGATTTCCATATCTTATTTATCCAATTGCAATCACTGTGTACTGCTTTTTGTATTTGGAGAAAAGAAAAGCACAATTAAATTATAAGACATGAAACAAAAATAAAAGTTTTGATTCTTTTGCTAAACTCACTTTTTAAAACAAAAATAGCTCCAGGTATATTTTCCTCCTAAGTGTCTTCTTTTACCCTTTATAATTGCAAACTAAAAAATTGTCATCTTAAACTTATTTCCTTATGGAAGAGGATCCTATGCATTTTTATGGTAAGCTAGAAGGCATTATAGATGCCCAGAAGCACAAATTCATGTCTGTTACAGAGCATGTGGGTTATTTTTATTTACAGAGCATTTGTCCTTATTTTACAACTCACAGTCTTTTCAAAAAAAGCCCAAATAGTAATTTTCTAAATGCATTCAGGAGTACGAGTATACTACCAGAGTATGAGTTGGAATCCAGTCCTCAGAACTTAAAATCCCCTCAACATTTTTCTTGTTTAAACAGAAGAGCAACTTGGTCCAGAACTGCTGCAGAGGATGGAGCAGGACAGCTCCCTAGAAACCAATGTGCAACACCTGCACAGACCTCATTCTGCTTTGTATTCGCTATTTTGAAAAACAGGTTTTCTGTTGGTGGGATTAACTAGACCATCACTTAGAGCCACATTACAAAATGACCTTTTAAAATGACAACACTCATCTTACTGGCAAATGAAAAGCCAGGGTAAAATTATAAAAGAATACGAAAGCTAAGAATTTGGACAAGGCAAGGTTATTGTAGGACACATAGACCTGCACCACAGCCAGGTTTTCAATGCACAGTATCTATCTACTCTTTTAAAAGAAATGATTTTTATCAAAACAATTGGATCTGATATCTCCAAGCCCAACTTCATTCTATACCTTGAAACTCATCAGAAAGAAAAAATGCAGCATGCTACAATCTAGTGGTCTGACGAGGTAGGTATTTGTTGGTCTGACTTTGTTTCTTGAACTTTAAATAACTTGATATGGACTCAACCTAGCTATCTGCTGATGTATGGGGTTAAATGAGTAGAAATCTGCCCCACAGACCTACGGGATTTCCTTAGGTCTTAATAATAATAATTAATAATAATAATAATAATAATAATAATAATAATAATAATAATAATAAAAAGCCTAACTGATCAACAACAAACTCAATAGGTAGCTATAAGAGGAAAAAGATGGCCAAGGTAAATCAGGATAACAATAACAAGTATAAGAGAAAGGATACAATGTCTCAAGGACTTCTGGAGTCACTTCCCAAACTACTGAGTACATGTGAATGACTAACTGCATGGCCCTCCATACCCTGTACTCTATAACACACTAGACCACTTTTAGACTGTTAGGAGACAGACCATCTCTGCTCACTGCAGGAATAAGCATAGATGCCCTGGACTGGCAGTCCACTCTGTGGCTAGCAGAGGGAACTCTTACTCTGTCCACATCCCTCCATAACTCCATGGGCATGATGCTGCCCCTTCTGTTCTTTATGTTTCTCACTCTAGAGCTTAGTTAACTCCACAACAGGAAATCACACACACACACTCACATACTCTCATTCACAGTACTGAACACTTGTATTAGTCCATTCTTCATTGCTCTTACAGAATACCTAAAGCAGGCTAAGCTCATGGTTTGGGAGACTGAAAGTCTAAACAGCATGATATAGATGAGAGACAGAAAGAGAGCGCTCATATCTCCAAAGGACCCTAAAAGTGATTCTGGGGGTAGGCTCACTTTTACAGCTTGGAATTGAGAGCTCAGGAGAGCCACCTTAATCCCTTCTGAGGTATCACTTGAGGGTGACCCAATAATAACAACAAAGTACTGGCATAATAATGTGTTAGAAACTTAATCCTGAAATTCGCATTAATGAAACTGCAGCAGGACCTTGGGAAGTAATAGGTTTAGAGGAGGTGCTGACCGTGGCCCCATGAAGGAATCAGTGGCCTTCTAAGAAGAAAGACCACCAGCACACTTGCCCTGTCTTAGCACGTGCTGTCCTCTGCCATGTTCTCATGAAGCAAGAAGGCCTCACCAGATGCTAGTGCTATGCTCTTGGGCTTTCCAGCCTCCAGAACTGTAAGAAATAAATTTCCTGTTTTTATAAATGACTCAACTCTCAGATATTGCATTACAGCTACAGAAAAAGAGACTAGAGAGCTGGGCATGGCAGTGTATCTTTGCAATCTATAGTTGAGAGGCTGAGATAGGAGGACCACAGGTTTGGGGTCAGCCCTCAGGAACTTAGCGAGATCCTGTTTCAAAATAAAAAAATAAAAAGGAGTGAAAGTGTAGGTCAGAGGTAGAATGTCTCTGTGTTCAATACACAGTACCGACAAATTAAAAATTTTAAAAATTTAAAAAGAATGGACTCCAGTATTATCTTAACAAACTGCAGACATGTGACAAATATTCATTATGTAAATAAAGACAATTGAAAGTAGTATAGTTGTAATTTTGTTGAATATATATACATATGTGTGTGTGGGGGGGGTGGTACTAGAATTGAACCCAGAGGCATTCTTCCTCTGAGCCTTACTCTCAGCCCTCCCTCTCTCTCTTTCTCTCTCTCTATATATATGTTGTTGTTTTTGTTTGTTTTGTTTTGAAACAGGGTCTCATTCAGTTGCTAGGAGTCTCATTAGGTTGCTGAGGCTGGTCTTGAACCTGCAATTTTCCTGTCTTAACCTCCCAATTACTGGGATTACAGGCATATGCCACCATTCCTAGCTTATTGCATATATATATATATGCATTATACATATGCATATATATAATGCATATATATGTAACTTTATATATATATATATATAAAAATTTTTTTTTTTTTTTTGCAGTACTGGGGATTGAACTCAGAGGCATTCTACCTCTGAGCTACACCCCCAGCCCTATTTTTTATTCTTTATTTTGAAACCGGGTCTCACTAAGTTGCGGAGCGCCTCACTAGGTAGCTGAGGCTGGCCGCGAACCTGGATCCTCCGGTCTCAGCCTCCCGAATGCTGGGATTACAAGCGTGCGCCACCACGCCCGGCTTATATAAAACTTTTTAATGCAAAATTTAAAATAGTAGCCGGGCGTGGTGGCGCACGCTTGTAATCCCAGCATTCGGGAG
>PVLC010013769.1:0-40779 GCA_004027655.1 Graphiurus murinus
TTTATTCTTTATTTTGAAACAGGGTCTCACTAAGTGCAGAAGGCCTCACTAAATAGCTGCGGCTGGCCGCAAACCCAGATCCTCCAGTCTCAGCCTCCCAGATGCTGGGATTACAAGCGTGCGCCACCACGCCTGGCTCCTATTTTTCATTTTTTACTTCGAAATAGGGTCTCAAGCCGGGCGTGGTGGCGCACACTTGTAATCCCAGCATTCGGGAGGCTGAGACCGGAGGATCCGGGTTCTCGGCCAGTCTCAGCTACCTAGTGAGGCACTCCGCAACTTAGTGAGACTCGGTTTCAAAATAAAGAATAAAAAAAAAAAAAAAATAGGCCTGGGTATAGCTCGGAGGTAGAATGCCCCTGAGTTCAATCCCCAGTACCACAAAAAAAAAAAAAAAGAAAGAAATAGGGTCTCAATAGGTTGTGGAGAGCCTCATTAAGTTTCTGAGGCTGGCCCCAAACCTATGATCCTCCTATCTCAGCCTCCCAAGTACTGGAATAACAAGCATGTGCCACCATGCTGGCCAAATATATATAAAATTTTTACATAGCTGAGAAATAATGTGAGTTAAATTTCAAGTTTTCTGTTTATCTAACATATTTAAAAATATTTTCCATGGGCTCACAGTAATTATACTTTATTTCAATGACTACAAAACATCCCAATATTTTCATACTTTATCATGTATAAGCAATTTTCCATTCCCTAAAAATTTAGGACATTTGCAGTTCACATTATTTGAAATTATTTTTTAATTATCTTATTTTCAATTACTTCTCTGAGATAAAACTGCCGTTGTAGAATTACCAAGGTGCGTCAGAGCACACGAATACCATCATGACTCTTAATATGTAACTCCTAGTGGAATGTAGGACACCGTTGGAATGGCTGGTTGTTCCCAGGGACACCTCTGCCGGCCGCGGCCCTCTGTTCCGTTGTGCATTGGGCAGGAGTGGCTGCCAAGGACAGAAAGCTGCACGGCGTTCCAGTGGGTCGGCGTGTTTGGGGACAGGCTGACCTTCCAGCGTGGTGAGAAGCCTACAAACCACCAGTGAGGGCCGGGCTCCTTCCAGAGCGGCGGGGCTTGCACAGACGTAGGCAAGCCTCTCTTGGTGACAGCTACAGAGACAGACCGGATGAGGTAAAAAAGGTCAGAGAGGTAACCACAGACCACACAGGGCTCCTCCGCTTCTCGGCTTGGTTTTATGCTACACGCCATTGTAAGCCACTGTAGGTCATTCCCGCAAGGCAGGGAAGGATGGGAGCCGGTGTGCAGCCAGGAGGTCACGTGACTGAAGGAAGCAGGAGGCGCCCTTACTCAGGAACGCGGAGGACTATTTTTCATTCTTTTTTTTTTTGCGGTACTGGGGATTGAACTCAGGGGCGTTCTACCTTCGAGCTATACCCCCAGCCCTATTTTTTATTCTTTTATTTTGAAACAGGGTCTCACTGAGTTGTGGAAGGCCTCACTAGGTAGCTGAGGCTGGCCGCGAACCCGGATCCTCCGGTCTCAGCCTCCCAAATGCTGGGATTACAAGCATGTGCCACCACGCCCGGCTTATTTTTCATTATTTTCTTTTCTGTTTTTTGGTTTTGTTTTTGTTTTTTGGTACTGAGGGTTGAAGCCAGGATCATTCTACTTCCCTAATCCCCAGCTATTTATTTATTTATTTATTTATTTATTTATTTATTTATTTATATTTATTGCGGTACTGGGGATTGAACCCAAAGGCATTTCTACCTCTGAGCTACACCCCCAGGCCCATTTTTTATTCTTTATTTTGAAGCAGGGTCTCACTAAGTTGCAGAGGGCCTCACTAAGCAGCTGAGACTGGCCGCAAATTTGGATCCTCCGGTCTCAGCCTCCCAAGTACTGGGATTACAAGTGTGGGCCACCATGCCCAGCTTCCCCAGCCCTTTTTATTTTTTATTTTGAAACAAGGTCTTGCTGAGTTGCTGAGGCTGACCTTGAACCTGCGATCCCTCCTACCTCAGCCTCCTCAGTACTGGGATTACAGGCGTGTGCCACTACTCTCAGCTGTACAGAGAATTTTTAACATGGGAATAATGGGATTTGACTCAGTGGCTGAAAATTACTCAAGTTAATGTTTTGGTGGGTAAGGAGTAAGAGAAGCAAAGAGTATAGTAATCAAGTGAGAAATAATATTGCCGGGACCATAGTGGTAGCTATGGGTTGTAAAATATTATCAGATTGTAGATATATCATGAAAGAAACACAAGCAAGTTTGTTAATGGGTTGGATATGAGGTTTGGGAGAAAGTGAAAAGACAAGAATAACACATTTTTTACTTGACTCAAGAATAATGGTGGAAACTGAACAGCTGGAGAAGACTCCTGGCTGAGTGTTTGGTTTGCTTTGTATTGGATGGTAGATCAGGAGTTTAGTTTTTTGTTTGTTTGTTTTGTTTTGTTTTGTTTTGTTTTTGAAGTACTGGGGATGGAACTCAGGGGCATTCTACCTCTGAGCTACACCCCCAGCCCTATTTTTTGTTCTTTATTTTGAAACAGGATCTCACTAAGTTGCCGAGTGCCTCATTAAGTAGCTGAGGCTGGCCGTGAACCTGTGATCCTCCGGTCTCAGCCTCCCAAATGCTGGGATTACAAGCGTGCGCCACCACGCCCAGCTCAAGGAGTTGAGTTTTGGATATGCTGAGTTGAGGTGTCTCTTACAGCCAAGTGAGAGATCCGATAGGTAGATGGGCACAGGAGTTGAAAGAGTGAGAAATTTAGGCCAAGTTTGGCAATTGTGAGCCTATTGGCAGCATTGAAAGTCATTAGAGTCAGTGATCTAACCAAAGGAGTTAGTAGAGAATATGAGAGAGGAAGAGAAGAGGAGAGGAGAGGAGACGAGAGGAGAAGCAAGGCCCGAGCCCTGAGGAACTTTGATCTCCTGTCACTGCCTCCGCCCACAACCAATCAGAGTGGGGTTCCACTCATCATTTGGTGCAATGTGATCTAAGGTTCATGATGGAAAACTGGAAATGAGACTGAACAGGAAATTCATTGCCCTGAAACGAGTGGGCAGTTTAGAGACTATAAAGTGAATATTGTCTATGTTCCCTAAACACTGGAGAAAGAGAAAAAAGGAAACATGTAGACAGGGGAAGGGATGAATCAGAAAGCAAACCAAATCTCTTCTCTGCATCTTGTGCTACACTCTCCTTTCTCTAATAGCTTAAGCTTCTTCTTGACTTAATTGCACTCAGAATAGGAGTGATTTGCTTAATTCCCAAGATCGCCTCTAGTCCTGCTCCAGGGGGTCCTAGATCCTGGGTCGTTGTTTTTTCTGCTAGGTCTACTAAACAAGGTCCTAGCAGATACGGGATCTCACAGCCAGAATCACATTTCCAGTGGGCGCTACCTACAGCTAAATGATTGACCACAAGCATAAACAAGTTGTTTTCCTTTCTTTTTTTGTAAATTCTGTGCTACCATCAGCATTTTCAGAATTACCACATTCACTGGTCAAAGTTGATCCATCACCAGTTGTAGATCTGGCACACAGACTCCATCCAGCAGGCCCAAATCCATTCCAGGTTCCTCGGCTGAGTGGCAACTCTCCCAGCTGCAGGGGGAAAAAAAAAATGGAAAACAGGATCCAAAAAATGGAAAACAGGATCTATAAAAAATGGAAAACAGGATCTATAAAAAATGGAAAACAGGATGCTGCTTCATACACCACTGTCTACCCAGTGCCCCGTGCCTAGTATTTAGGAAGTACTCAGCGCATGTGTGTTGAATGAATAAAACAAGGAGACTAAAGGGAGCTGCGTACGTAGCTGGAGAGTCACCCAGGAGGAGGCTCCGTGTTTAAGCTATTATCCAACCTGGGATATTTATTTTTATGGTTTATTAATTTTTATTACTATTTTATTTCATATTCTATTCTATTCTATTCTATTCTTCGTGTGGAAGATTCAACCCAGGGCATTCTCTCTAAGCTACAGCCTCAACCTCATTTTATTTATTTGTTTGTTTATTTATTTATGTATGTATTTATTTATTTGGAAACAGAGCCTCACTAAGTTGCTGAGGCTGACCTCAAACCTGTGATCCTCCTGTCTCAGCCTCCCACATACTAGGATTACAAGCATGCACCACTACGCCCAGCCATCCGGATGTTTATATAAATTCAACTGGCTATATCTGTTATTTATGTTCAATTCATGTAACAGGGTTCTAGTTTCTCCTTCTAACCAGTTTTCCCTGGTGTTCGGAGCTTTGGCACTGACGCCTTCATTTCTAGCCTGCTGCCTGTCCAACGTGCCGACTTTCTGCATTATCCTACAGCATGGCGGCAGACGCCTGTAATCCCTGTACTTTGGAGGCTGAGGCAGGAGGATCACAGGTTCGAGGCAAGTGCTGGTAACTTAGAGAGACCCTTTTTCTAAATTTAAAAAAACTTAAAAGAGCTGGGGGGGGGGGGTGTAGCTCAGTGATAGAATACCCCTGGGTTCAATCCCTAGCACCACAACAAAAGATAAAAAAAAAAAAAAAAAAAAAATCTTGGTTAGAAAACAAAAGTAAAGCAGGGCCTCAAATGGATTCCACTCTTTCTTTCTTTCTTACCTCACTGATCTGTCACAAGCTCTTCCTTTACCTGAAATACATTCTGAAATAAAGTCTTCCTTACTTAGTCTTCTTAGTTGATCTACAATGATTCTTTTTTTTTTTTGGTACTAGAGAACATTCTACCTCCAGGCTATACCCTAGACCTTTTATTTGTTTTTTTGTTTGTTTGTTTTAAAACAGGGTCTTGCTAGGTTGCTGAGGGTCTCACTACTTTTCTGAAAATGACCTCAAGCTTGCAATCCTCCTGTTTCAGCCTCCCATGTACTGAGGTTACAGGTGGGTGCCTCCATGCCCGGTTTATGTATCTACTCATACCTCTCTTTATGACCTAAGAGTTCCTGTGTGAGCCTGATACCTGGAACTGAGAGGACTCTTTGAATATATGAATATATGAATGACTCTTTGAATATATGAATCCTAATTAGTGATGCAGATCATTATGTAAATTAACAGCTAGCAAACTGTCAATCAGTTCAAGTTCTGACACCACAGAAGTAAAAGAACTTTGAACAGGGCCTGGTAGATCAAGCCTGTAATCCCAGTACCTAGGAGGCTGAGACAGGAGGATAGCAGGTTTGAGGCCAGCCTCAGCAACTTAGCCAGACCCTGTTTCAAAATAAAATAGGGCTGGAGGTGTAGCTCAGAGATAGAAAGCCCCTGGATTCAATCTCCAGTTTAAAAATATATATATTATTTGGGGTCTTAGGAACTACAGTGTAGGAGGCACTGATTCAAACAAAACTGGATTACTCTCTCAGAGGAGACAAGAAAGATGGGCATGGTGGTGCACGCCCGTAATCCCAGTACATGGGAGACTGAGACTGGAGGATGGCAGGTTCAAGGCAACCACAGAAATTTGGGGAGGCTCTCAGCAACTTAGTGAGACCTGTTTCAAAATAAAAAATAAAAAGGGAGCCAGGTGTGGTGGCGCACGCTTGTAATCCCAGCATTCGGGAGGCTGAGACCGGAGGATCCGGGTTCGCGGCCAGCCTCAGCTACCTAGTGAGGCACTCCGCAACTTAGTGAGATTCGGTTTCAAAATAAAGAATAAAAAAAAAATAGGGCTGGGGGTATAGCTCGGAGGTAGAACACCCCTAAGTTCAACCCCCAGTACCGAAAAAAAAGGGGGGGGGGGGTAGAGGAAGGGGTATAGCTCAGAGGTAGAAAGATAGAATGCCCCTGAGTTCCATCTCCAGTATATTTATAGTGTGTGTGTGTGTGTGTGTGTGTGTGTGTGTGTGTGTGTGTACAGAAAGGAATGCTGATTCGTTGCCAAGCAGAAAAAATTGTTTTGCAGGAAACTTCTGAAGTTGAAAAAGAACAGGGGTTGCATGACCAAACAAAGATAAGAAAAGAATGTATGTATATATAGTAAAAATGCTCATGAAACTAGAGTCTGATAACTTCTTGATACACATCTTAAAGCTCTGGAAATAATGTAATTTTCTGGTTGATCCAGATGCTTGAAGTCAAGAAGAAAAAGAGACCAAAAGTTCATGTTTCCCTGCTCAGTGGCCTCCCGACTCCATTTTGAAAAGCTCTTTTAATGTTATTTCCATCATGATGTTTCTTTTATTTGCACAAAACTGGAATCTGTTTAAACCAAAAGTGAGTTGCAATCACAGTGGCCAATCCAAGACACTATTGAGGGAAGGAGGAGGAGCAGCACTCTGTGTTGCGCTTAGCGCACTTCTGTTGAAAGACTGACCGAAGGGTTTCTAGTATGGGAAGCAGTGAGCAGCCGCTGGGTACCCGAGAAGCCTGCGTCGGTGAACTCACTGATGGCTGCTGTTGGGTAAGTGGCCATCAAAGGCCTGTGTGTTGAAGGCTTGGTCCTAGACTCCTGGTGTTTTGGGCAGGTGGTAGAACCTCTAAGAGGTGAAGCCTAAGCCAGGCATGGTGGTGCATACCTGCAATTCCAGTACATGGAAGGCTGAGACAGGAGGATCACAGGTTGGAGGCCAGACTCAGCAATTTAGTGAGATCTTGTCTCACAATAAAAAATAAAAAGGTAGAATGCCCCTTGGTTCAACCTTCAACACCAAAAAAAAGAGAGAGAGAGATGAGGCTGAGTGAAGGGTGTCCAGTCACAGGGGCTGTGCCCTTGAAGGGGATATTGAGACTCTAGCATCATCCTGTCTCTGTTTGCTTCCTGGTGAGCAGCTTCCTCTGCCACACACTTCTGCTGTGATATGCTGCCTCACCACAAGCTCAAAAGCAACTGAGCAGTCTACCATGGACTAAAACCTCCCAAACTGTGAGCCAAAAGAAACCTTTCTTCCTTTTACATTGATTATATCAGGCATTTTGTTATGGTAACAGAAAGCTGACTGACACAATGGTCTTCCTTTATTTTCTCTATTTTGGGGGGAAGAACATTTGGAATGATAATCCCTGGCTTTCCAGAGATTTCCTGTGAAGTAGATTGTCAAGATTTCCAGCTTTAAATAAGGCACAGCAGCCCAGGACTATAATCTCAGTAACTAGGAGACTGAGACAGAAGGATCGCAGTGAGATTCTATTTCAAAATACTAATAAAAATAAAAGGGCAGGAAGTATAACCCAGGACACAAAAGGGCTGGAGATATAGTGCAATGGTAGAGTACTTGCTTAGTATGCATGAGGCCCTGGATTTGATCCCCAGCACTATCCAAGAAAAAAGGTTAAGGAAATGAAAACTACACCAGATCAGCGATGTAGTGTGGCTGTGTTATAGCTGTCATGGCTATGTATCCTTCTCTGACTCTTAAAAGTAGTTAGAAAGCAAAGTCCCAGCCAGGCATGGTGGTGTACACTTATAATCCCAGTACTTGGGAGACTGAGATAGGAGAATTGCAGGTTCATGGCCAACTTCAGCAAATTAGTGAGGCCCCCTGCAACTTAGTGAGACCCTGTTTCAAAATAATAATAAAATAGGACTAGGAGGTGTAGCTCAGAGGTAGAATGCCTCTGGATTAAACCCCCTGTAGAAAGAAAGAGAGGAAGGAAGGAAGAAAAGAAGAGAGGGAGAGGGAGGGGAGGTGAGGGGGAGGAGAGGAGAAAGCAAAGTCTCAGGTATATACAATGTAAGTCAAAAAGAACATTGCCAGAGCTCTGTCCTGTTCAAGGCCCTCCCAATTCTTCATCAGGGGAAATCCCTATCATGACATGTGATGTCACTTCCTTACCTTTATCTATAACTGTACCATTGTGTACCTGTATTAGTTTCTTCCAGCTGCTGTGACAAATTACCATAAACATCAAGACTTAAGACACTGCACATTTATTTTCTTACAGTTTGTAAATTTGGAAATACAGCACTGGTCTTTCTAGCCTAAAATGAAGATAATGAACCTGGTGTGGTGGTATACGCTTGTAATCCCTGAATTTAGGAGGCTAAGACGAGAAGATCGCAGGTTCACGCCCAGCTTCAGCAACCTCGTGAGGCCCTCTGCAACTTAGTGAGACCCTGTTTCAAAATAAAATAGAGCTGAGAGTGTGTAGCTCGGAGGTAGTATGCCCCTGAGTTCAATTCTCAGTACCACCAAATAAATAAATAAATAAATAAATAAATAAATAAATAAATAAATAAATAAATAAATAAATAAAATGAAGATGTTGGTGGTGGCGGCGGGGTTGCATTTCTTTTTGGAGCTGTTTCGTTTCCCGTTCTTGTCTCTGGAGTCTACCCATGTTCCTTGGCTATGGTCATCTTCAAAGTCAGTAATGTGGCATGCTTGTGACTACTGTCCTTCCTTCCCAGACTCTCAATTCTCTCTTCCACTTTAAGGACCCTGGTGATGACATCGAGCTCATGCGGTAGTCCCGGAGAACCTCCTGCTCCTGAGGTCTTTAACCTTACTAGAATCAGCCAAGTCCTTTATGCCATGTAGGGTAACACACCGGCAGGCCCCGAGGATCAGGGCATAGACATCTAGCAGGGGGTGGGGAGGGGCATTATATGCATAGCATAGTAGTCTTCTCAAAATCTGCCATTTAGTGTTACTGACTTTTGTACCTTCCATAAAGGGAAAGACTCTACTTATATTCTTTCATTTTTGCTTCTTTTACCTAGCGTCAAGTTTGTAAAATTCATCTATGGTTCCTATCTCGGTCAACATTCTTTCTGCTATGATCCCATAAGCCTGGCCACACATAACTTAGAGGGAGGAAGATTACAGTGTTTGGAGATTTCAGGGTTTAGTCCATAGGAGGCTAGGTGTGTGGAGCTCAAAGCATGGCAGGGGCAAGGAGAGAGAGAGAGAGAGAGAGAGAGAGAGAGAGAGAGAGAGAGAGAGAGAGCGAGCATGCTAGGTTCTGTTATCACATCATGAAGACTAGAAGCTGAGAGAGCAAGGAGAGTAATTCCGAGGTCACACCCACGGGGACTCCCTCTTTAGCAACCAAGCCCCTCTTCCAACATTGCTTCCTTGTTTCCAGGAGGGTTAGGGCGACATTCTAAATCCAAACCATTACAGTCCTTACAGTTCATTTTCCTTATATGAATATACATCTGGGTGGGTTCAAGTTTGGGCTATCATGAGTTCTACTACTGTGAGCACTGTCATTCAAGTACAAGTGTGTACTTGTTTCTTCAGGGTATACATCTGAGTCAAAATATATGTGTGTCTCTCACTTTACTAAGTAAGGTAAAATGGCTTTTCAAAGATGTTGCTCAAATTTACACTCCCATCCATACTACAAAAATTCCCATAGCTCCACATTCTCGTCAACATGTTACTGTCAGATTTTTAATTTTTTTCAACTTAACAGGTACCCAATGGTCTTCCCTTCTTTTCTCTATTTAATCTTCTTCTGATTTAAATTTATATTTTCCAGTGGCACACATCTGATCTACCAGCTACTTGGGAGGCTGAGGCAGGGGGATGACAAGTTTGAGGCCAGCCTGGGCAACAAAAATTAAAAAGGCCTGGGGATGTAGCTCAGTGGTAGTGTCCTGGGTTCAATCCTCAGTATTGAAAAGAAAATTTTTTTCTTGTTAATAATTAGGCTTAGCATAATTTCATATGTTTATTAATCATTTTCAGTTCTTCTTTATGAAGGCATTGTTCAAATATTTAGCCCATATTTTAATTGGGCTGCTTTTTCCTTATCAATTATATCATCTAGACATAATTTGTCAGTTATGTCTTCAATTATTTCCCATAAGTCTGTGGTTTATTTTTTTTACTATCTTCATATTTGATGAACAGAAACCTTTGTCTTTATTATTTATGTAATATAGCCTAATTTATCAGTTTAATCATTTATAGTCATTGTTTCCTGTTTAAGACAATTTTCCTGACGGTGAGGTCCTAAAGATTTATTTTTATATTACCTTCTAAAAGCTTTCTAGTTTTGCTTGTCATATTTGGGTCAATAATCCATCTAGAATTAAATTTTGGTATGATGCCACAGGAGGCTCAATTTCACATCATGTTTTTACGGCTATCCAATTGATCCAGTATATTTATTATTTATCTTGTGTGTGTGCGGTTATGTATGGTGCTGGGGATTGAACCCAGGATCTCATGCATACAAGGAAAGTGCTCTACCCCTGAGTCACATCCCCCACCCCAAGACTGTTTATTAAAAACAGACCAATTCTGTAGGACCAACACTGTAATAAACCAAGTGTTCATAAATGAAGGAGTCCGTTTCTGGGTTTTCTATTCCATTTCCTTGTTCAAATTCTTTCCCATTTCGATAATGCCACACTATCAGAATGACCACAGTTTTATAATAAGTAATGACATCTAATGATTGAAAAAGACTCTCCTCTTATTCTTCAAAATAGCCACAGCTATTCTTAGCACTGCATTTTCAATACATTTTAGAATCAGGTTGTCAGCATAGACACAAATTACATTGAATCCATAGATCAGTATGGGGAAAAAATAAGGTTTTTGTACTTTTCAGTATTTTAAGCCATGAGTATAATGATACATCTTTTCATTTGAATAGGCTTCTTTAATAGCCCTTAATAGTTTTATAATCATCTCCACAGAGATCATATACATATTTTGTTAGATTTATTCCTAAGGTCATATTTTTTGTTACTTTTATATACTGGGGCATCCTTTTACAATTTCATTTTTTGTTTATTGCTATTAAATAGAAATATAACTAATTTTTGTTTATGTCTTATATTCAGCAATACTGATAACCCTCTATTAACCCTATATTTTTGTTTCATATACATAACTGTATTATCTCCAAATAGTAATAGTCTTCTATAGTCTCCTATTTTTATGCCTTTCACTTCTTTTTCTTCCTTATTTCACAGCCTAGAACTGCTAATATTAAATAAAAGTGTAACAGTGTGCTTCTTTGTTTTCTTCAGATTTCAAAAGGAAACATTTCTTTCTTTTTTTTTCAGTACCAGGCGTGGAATCCAGGGAAATTCTACCTCCGAGCTACATCCCCAGCCCTATTTGTTCTTTATTTTGAAACAGGATCTCACTAAATTGTGGAGGGCCTCACTAAGTGGCTGAGGCTGGCCACAAACCTTCAATCCACCTATTTCAACCTTCCAAGTACTGGGATTACAAGCATGAGCCACCATATCTGGCTCATAAAGAAAAAGATTTCAGAGCTGGGCGTGGTGGCGCACGATTGTAATCCCAGCATTTGGGAGGCTCAGACCAGAGGATCTGGGATCAAGGCCAGCCTCAGTTACTTAGTGAGGCACTCCACAACTTAGTGAGACCCTGTTTCAATATAAAGAATAAAAAATAGGGCTGGAGGTATAGCTCAGAGGCAGAATGCCCCTGAGTTCAATCTCCAGTACCTCAAGATAAAAAAAAAATTTTTTTTTCAATATTTAATTATTATGATTGTCACAGATTTTATTCTTACAGATGTATTCCTTTTTTAGAATAAGGACAGTCTGGTTTTGTAGATGTTTTTACACTGAAAAGTTGTTAATTTTTTTCAATTTATTTATATTGATTGAGAATGACATAATTTTTCTCTTTCACTATGATGAATTACAAAAGCTAATTTTCTAATATTAAAACAACACTATATTCTTGGTATTGTATTCAACATATACTTAACACATTGCTGGGTTTGAGTTAGTAATATTTTGTTGAGAATGTTTGCAGAAATGTTCAAAATAAGGTTGTGATTCTTATTCTAAAACAAGATGATATACTCACTTTCCTCCTCCTCCTCCTCCTCCTCCTCCTCCTCCACCTCCTCCTCTTCGTCTTTGTCTTCATCTTCTTCTTCTCTAAATTCAACTTAAGTACCTAAAAATTTCCAATGGAAGCCGGGCATGCTGGCACATGCTTGTAATCCCAGCATTCGGGAGGCTGAGACCAGAGGATCTGGGTTCGCGGCCAGCCTCAGCTACCTAGTGAGGCACTCCACAACTTAGTGAGACCCTGTTTCAAAATAAAGAATAAAAAATAGGGCTGGGAGTGTAGCTCAGAGGTAGAATGCCCCTGGATTCAATCCCCAGTACCACACACAAAAAAATTTCCAATGGAAAATAACAAAAAGAATTCTGAAATCTGGAAAGTAGGTGGGCTGGCTAAGAACTCAGGATTTAAGGAATGACGACATGGTAAATTCACAGTGTTGGTTTTTTGTTGTTCTTGTTATTGGTGGTGATATTTTGTTTTGTTTTAACATCCCATAACCCATCTAGGCACCAAAGAGATCAGTAACTCACCACCAACTAGCACTGACCCCCCAAAAAGTTCAAAGTGAAACACGCTCTCTCTGGCCAAAGGACCAAGAAAAAGGAAACTCAAAAGAGACCTAAGGAAAATCCCTCATCACTGCTCCACCACCCAGCTACTGGCAGGCGGTTCAATTAGCCCACAAGAATACCAGCAAAGCCCTACACATGAAGTCCCAGCCCCACAATCAGGCACCAGCAGGTGGTCGCTCTGTCAAATGGTCCAGACTGTCTACAGCAATGGCAGCAGCCAAGCGCAGTGGGCAACCACAGCCCCGTCCCTACAACCGGAGCACCTCCGGAGCTCAATTAACCTGCAAGGCAGCTGCAGCAATTCTGAAGCTCCAGGCCATACTCACCCCAATTAAATTTGGCACAAGTAAGCAGACAAGGTGGCCAGAGGAGCCCAGACACCCTGAGTGTCCCCGTGCTGCGCCCCTGGTCCCCAGGAGCAAGCTGATCCACCTCCAGGGGCAGCTGCGGAGGGCCGCTGCATCCACCCGCCCTCCATCCGGGCTTCTAGCCCTCGTTATTCCCTCCCCACCTCAGAGGCTCGACAGAGGCTCAGCCACATCAGAACATCCAAATACAAAACGCTTCCAGTATGTCACTGTCAACATGATTTACATTACGATGCGAGACTGTAATGCACCAACAAAAGCATACTTAAAAAAAAAAAAAGCTCTTTAAAAGAAAAAATAGAGCAGGGCATGGTGGCGCACACTTGTAATCCCAGCATTTGGGAGGCTGAGACTGGAGGATCCGGGTTCGCGGCCAGCCTCAGCTACCTAGTGAGGCACTCCGCAACTTAGTGAGACCCGGTTTCAAAATAAAGAATAAAAAATAGGGCTGGGGGTGTAGCTTGGAGGTAGAATGCCCCTGAGTTTAATTCCCAGTACCGCAAAAAAAAAAGAAAGTAAAAAATCTCAAAGTTATAAAGAAAAAGCAAACGGAAATTATAAAACAGAAAATTCAATGATTGAAATAAAATAGTTATTAAGCTGGATGTGGTGGTACACACTTGTAATTCCAGTACTTAGGAGGCTGAGACAGGAGTTATCACAGGTTGGAAGCCAGCCTCAGCAACTTAGTGAGATCCTCAAGACTTAGTGAAACCCTGTTTCAAAATAAAAAATAGGGCTGGGGGTGTAGCTCAGAGGGAGAACATCCCTGGGTTCAATTCCCACTACCAAAAGAAAAAAAAAAAAATTAGAGTCTCAGGGACTTATAAGACAATAGAAAAAAAATCTAAAATTTGAATCATCACAATCTAAGAAGGAAAGTGGCTTCCTTCTGGCGTGGTGGCATACATCTGTAGTCCCAGTATTTAGGTTCACTAAAAACAGAAGGATCACAGGTTCAAGGCTGGCTTCAGCAATGTGGCCAGATGCTCAGCAACTTAGCGAGATCCTGTTTCAAAAGAGCCGGGGGGGGGCCAGGCGTAATGGCACACATGTTTGTAATCCCAGTACTTGGTAGGCTAAGACGGGAGGATCGCAGGCTCAAGGCCAGCCTCAGCTACTTAATGAGACCCTGTTTCAAAATAAAGAATAAAAAATCGGGCTAGGGGTATAGCTTGGAGGTAGAATGCCTCTGGGCTCAATCCTCAGTACCAGACACACACACACACACACACACACACACACACACACACACACACACACACAAAACTAAGGAAGAGACAAGGGGGAATTAAAATAAATAATGATTGAACAGTTAAACAGTTATGTTTTTTTAAATGGAGAAGTAGCCAGGGTCCACTTCAGGAGCTGATTGTGGCCCTGTGGCCAGAGAGCAGGTGGCTTGTTTTAAAACTGACATACTTTTTCCTTCTCTGGTCCCCCTGTTAACGAGTAATATATTCTTATCAGTTTACTGACTACGAGAATGAAGGGCTATTGCCAGCAAGTTCAAGGATCTCAAGGACTATGTGGACAAAAATCATGCTTTCTGATAAACACCTAAAGCTTTACAAGGAAGATTCCTTTTTTTGTTTTGTTTTGTTTTGTTGAACTCTTGTTCACTGAGTTTAACATTTGTTAGCAAATCAGTAAAGTTTCCTTTTCCCTTTCTCTCAAAGACTTATCCCAATTTTTTGTGTTTTTATTTTTTTTAGTGTGTGTGTGTGTGTGTGTGTGTGTGTGTGTGTGTGTGGTGTCGGGCATTCAACCTAGAAGCATTTTGCTTCTGAGCTACACCCCCAGCCATTTTTTTATTCTTTAAAAAACAAAAACAAAACCAAAACAGGATCTTTCTAGGTTGCTGAGAGTCGAGCCAAGTTGCTGAGGCTGTCCTTGAAACTGTGATCCTCCTATCTCAGCCTCCCAAGTACTGAGATTACAGGCATACACCACCAACCCAAATGTCCCAATTATTTGATTTGGCAAATGGGGGCAAGTACCAAACTTTTAGTTACAGGGAAGATAAAGGGACACAAATAGAAAAAGATAGGTCTATGTTTCATTTGAAATGGTAAAATCTAGGCTAGAGCAACCAGTCTGCACAGTGCTATGCTCAGAAGTGTTATAAAGAAACCAGGATGGGTCAATAATGTTCAAGCGACCATCAACAAGAAAAGAAAAAAGGCCGGGCATGGTGGCGCACGTTTGTAATCCCAGCATTCGGGAGGCTGAGACTGGAGGATCCGGGTTCGAGGTCAGCCTCAGTTACCTAGTGAGGCACTCTGCAACTTAGTGAGACCTGGTTTCAAAGTAAAGAATAAAAAATAGGGCTGGGGGTATAGCTCAGAGGTAGAACGCCCCTGAGTTCAATCCCCAGTACCGCAAAAAAAAAAAAAAAAAAAAAAAAAAAAAAAAAGAAAAGAAAAAAGAAATAGAGGAGTGGCAAACTGATGAAAAAAAAAAAAAAAACAGAAAATACATTTATTTTAAATGGCATAAAAACATGAATCCCCAAAAAATGGGTTTGGTTTTTCTGTGGTCCTGGGGATTGAACCCAGAGACATTCTACCTCCATGCTACACCCCCAGCCCTTTTTATTTTTTATTTGGAAACAGGGTCTCGCCAAGTTGCTGAGGGTCTTGCTATATTGCTGAGGCTGGCGTCAAATCTGCAATCCTCCTGTCTCAGCCTCTCAAAAAGTAAGGCAATTGCCACCATGCCTGCCTCCCAGTTCTTTGAAAAATGAATAAGATTGATTCCCTCAAGACTGACAAGTAGAAAGTGAAGACCATCAGGAATGAAACATATGATATCACAATAGACTTTGCAACCATTAAAGAAGTAGTGAGGAAGCTGGGCGTGGTGGCGCATGCTTGTAATCCCAGCATTTGGGAGGCTGAGACCGGAGGATCCGGGTTCGCGACCATCTTCAGCTACCTAGTGAGGCACTCCGAAACTTAGTGAGACTCGGTTTCAAAGTAAAGAATGAAAAATAGGGCTGGGGGTGTAGCTCAGAGGTAGAATGCCCCTGAGTTCAATCCCCAGTACCGCAAAAAAAAAGAAGTAGTGAGGAGGTGTATGAACAGAGTAGTGCTCATACCTCACAACCAAGAAGAAAGGCACTCATTCTCCAAAACCATAAAGTGCCAATGTGTAGCCAATCTGAAACACATAACCTGAGTAGTCCTACAACTATTATAGGAATTGAATTTATAATTTTAAAATTTGCAAAAAAAAAAAAAAATCTAGCTGGACATGGTGGTGTGTGTTATAGTCCTAGCAACTCAGGAGACTGAGATGGGAAGATTGCAAGTTCAAGGCCAGCCTGGGCAACATAGCAAGACCCTATCTCAAACCGAAGGAAGGAAGGAAAGAAGAAAGGGAGGGAGGGAGGGAAGGAGGACTATACTCAGTTTCACAGAAAAAATTTACCAATTCAAGGGAGAATTAACAGAGCTGGGGATGTGTCTCTGTGGTAGAGTGCTTGCCTAGGATGCATGAGGCCCTGGGTTCGATCTCTACTAGTGCAAAAAGAAAAAAAAAAGCATATCTCAAAGGATAACTAACATCAGTTTTGCAAATCGATTCCAGAAAATAGGCAGACTCTTTCTAACACGTTTATGAGGAGTTTATCCTGAGAGCAAAGCCAAAAAAAAAAAAAATACAAAGAAGAAAAACTAAAGTCCTAGCCACTCATAAATATAGGTGTAAAATCCTCAACAAATCGAATGTTTTTATACAACAATGTATAAAAATAATATTACACCACAACCAAGGGAGATTTGTTCTAGGTATACATGGCCTAATTCAATTATCTGAAATCAATCAGTGTAATCCATTATATCAATAGGTTAATAAAGAAAAATCACATGTCAATAGATGCAGATTAAAACAATTTTTCAAAATTCAACGTAATTTTTATTCTTGATAAAAATTGTCAATACACTGGGAATAGTGGGAAATTTCCTCAACCTTTTAAGAGCTTTTACAAAATATCTATAAGTCACATAGTTAAGAAAGACTGGATGCTTTTTTTCTAACAGAGGGAAGAAGACGAGGAGGTCCATACTCACCACTCTTGAATCAAAAGAATACTGAAGTTATATCTAATATAAGGAAGAAAAACTACGAGACAGGCACAGTGAGCCAGAACTGGTGATGTGTGCTTGTGATTCCATACTTGTCAGACTGAGACACGACAAGGATCACAGGTTCAATGCTGGCCTTGGCAACATAGTAAGACTCTCAGCTACTGAGTGAGACCCTGTTTCAAAACAAAACAAAAATTTACAAAGGGTCTGGAGGTATAGTTCAGAGATAGAATGCTCCTGGGTTAAATCACCAGTAATACACACACACACACACACACACACACGGCACATTGATTGGAATGGAAGAAATAAAGCTATCTCTATTTGCAAGTAACATGATTGCATATGTTGAAAATCCCAAAAAATCTACACATAAGAAAACCTCCTAGAGCTAATAAATGAATTCAGTACATTTGCAAGATACAATATCAATAAACAGAAATCAATTATATTTCCATATATTAAAATAAGCAAGTGGAAACTGAATTTTTAAAATCTCATCTATTTACGACAAAAAATAAAAATGCTGATGGAAGAAAATCAAAGAAGATTCAAACACTTGGAGAGATATTCTGTGTTCATGGATACAAAGATTCCACATAGGAAAGAAAGTCTTCCTAAATTGATCTACAGGTTGAACACTCTTCCTATCAAAATCATATCAGCGTTTTTTTTTAGATAGAGACAAGATTATTTTAAATGTATATGGAAAAGAAATTGGAATAATGCCTAAATCAATATTGAAAAAATATAAAGTAGAATGATCACTCTGCCCAATTTTAAGATTTATATAGTCACAGGAGTCAATTGTATGTGGAATTGGCACAGGAAGAGATGAAAAAAAGAAAAGCCAAAATAGGTCTAAACAAGAACAGCCACTGAGTTTTGAAAAGGATGCAAAAGCAATATAGTGAAAGAAACAATCTTTTCAATAAATGGTGGGAAATTGGATGTCCTAGTCAAACAAAAAAAAATTGACCTAAACTTCATAAAACAGTTATTCAAAATGGATCATGGCTCAAATATACAAAACAAGACTATAACCCTTTTGTATGAAAATATAGGGGAAAGTCTTTGGGACCTCGTAGTAGACAAAGAACCTAGATCAACACCAAAAGCGAAGTCCATAAAAGGAAAATTTGGGAAATTGAACCTCAGCATAAATATTGGGGGCTGGGGGTGTAGCTCAGTGGTAGAGCCTTTGCCCAGCTTGCACAAGGCCCTGTGATGGATCCCCGGCATCTCAAAAACAAATACATACATAAATAAATAAATTTCATTCTGCAAAAGACCATAAAGACGATGAAAACACAAATTATAGACTGTGAGAAATTTTCTAAATTTCTCACCTTTTCCATCACTGTACTGCCTCTACAAAGGGAAAGAAAATCAATCTGCTTAAGCTTTCTCCCTTGTACAAGTTTGAAATATAGCTTTGCCGTATGTCTGGAACAAAGAGTGTGTGTGTGTGTGTGTGTGTGTGTGTGTGTGTGTGTGTGTGTGTGTGTGTGTGTTTTACTGGAGACTAAACCCACAGGCATTCTATCTCTGAGCTACACCCTCAGCACTATTTTATCTTTTATTTCAAGACAGAGTCTTGCTAAATTGCTGGGCTAAACTGCCCAGGCTATCCTCAAACCAGGAGGACTGCAATTTGAACCTACAATACTCCTGTCTCAGCCTCCCAAATATTGGAATTACAGGCATGCATGCGCCCAGTTCAGAACAAATTATCTTAAAAGAACTTTGTTTCACATGAAAAATTGATTCCTAGAGTTTATTTACTTAAATTAAAAAATGGAACAATTAATTTGCCCTTTTGAAGAAGCATAAGGGACAGAGAGATCCCCTCTGTGCCAGTATTGACAAATTGCTATGGTATTAATTTCAAAAAAAAAAAAAAATGTAAAAAAGCAGTGAGAGTCTGGGTACTGCACAGGCACTCAGGCGGGGAGAGGTGGTAGTGTCGACTCTCCCCCTCCCCCCTGCCCTTTGCCCTAATGATGAACCCAGAGTAAAAATGTAAAGGCAATTAAAGCCTTTAGCCCTAGAAGCATGTAGAGACTTAGGAGCACCATAGAGACAATTGAAGCCTTAGCCCTACAAATATATAGAAGCAACTAAAAACCCTAAGATCACGGTGACTCCGCCTGGTGCATTTTAAAGCCATAAAGATAACAAGAGCCTTAAGCCTTGCTCTTAGAAATTACACCCAGCTGCCCTGGCCACAGCTAGTGCCTCTGTTTGCCTCCTCTTCTTTCTGACCCAGCCTTGGTAAACTCCATGGGTTACTTCAAAGCCCCCAAAGGTGATGGGCAACTAATACAACCCAATAGGTAAAAGCAGGGTAGATTATGGACCCCTGCACTTAGTAAGCACGCTGTCCAGAGACAAGGAGGTATCACCTAGCTAAGAAATAAGTTACTAGCCCGTTGCCGTGGTAACACTGATAAGAGCATACCAATTTGAAATCAGTGTTTAAGGGGCCAGGGTCGGAGAGGGGGCAGAGTTCCATTTTCTGGGCTCTCCAGTGTGTCCGCCAGCCACACTGCTTTTCTTCTCTTCCCTTTCTATTTACTACTGACTTTGTAATAAAAATTTGTTTGAAGCTGCAACTGAGCTATTATTTTTAATTTCCCAATTCAATTTATTTTATTTGAATCAAGGAAAAGAGCCCATAGAGCTGTTACAACCATAACCCCCTCTTCCTCCCTTGGTGGGATCCTTAATTGAACCTAGGAATTCAATACGAGAACTAACAAGGGAAAAGGAAAAAAGTTTTCCAAAAAATGTACATGTACATGAAGATCTTCAAAGCAGAAGTCCAAGGAAATGGTCAAAGCATGATGCCTTTATACTTTTTCATTATTTATTTATTTATGTTTGGTATGACAGGGGATTGAACCCAGGAACATTCTACCTCTGAGTTACACCCCCAGCTCTTTTTATTTTTTGTTTTGAAGGACGGTCTCACTGGGTTTTGGAGACTCTCCCTGTTGGTTGCTGAGCCTGGTCTCCAACCTTCAATCCTCCTGTCTCAGCCTCCCAAGTAACTAGGATTGCAGGCGTGCACCACCACGCCCAGCTTCTTTTTATACTTTTTAGAAAAAGAAAAATAAATTTGTGAAGAAACAGTAGGACTAGTGAATCTCTGGACAAGAGGAGTAAATCCTGGGGATGTTGCTGAAAGAGACATGGGAGGAGGTAGAGGCTAGGGAAAGATAAGTGTTACTCCAAACAATTTGTTTATTTGGATTGATTGCAGCCCCAATTACCAGTTTCTGGTGCTCAAGGCTGTTTTCCAGCCCTGGTATGTGAAGGACATTCCTCCTAGAAGAATTTTTACAGCTTGATGCATGTAGGAAAAGACAGGCCACGTGGTCCTCTCTTAAGTTACAGTTCCTTAAATGATTTCAGATTGAAATAATATACAATTCAACTATTTTTTGTTTGCTTTTGTGGTGCTAGGGATTGAACCCAGGAAAATTCTACCTCTGAGCTATACCTTCAGCCCTATTTATTTAAAAACTTTTATTGGTGCATTATAGTCTCACATCATAATGTTGTTCACAGTGATGGTGACATACGTGTAACACAGTACTTGGCAGGCTTTCTCCCGGCTCCCTCCCTCCTCCCTCTCTTCCCCATACAGGATATCAAGAATGACATTGGTATTCTCACCTATGTGCATAAAGCCAATGGTAGTAATTCCTTCATTGATCCTCCCTCTACCTCCACCCCTTCCATAGACCCCCTCCCTGGCTCCACTGCAGTTTCTCCTCCATTATCTAAAAGTCCCTTGGGCATCCGGATTACTCCCTAGCTTCAGCATATGAGAGAACACATAGGACCCTTCACTTTCTGTGACTGGCTAATCTCACTTAACATAATGTTCTCCAGGTCCATCCATTTTCCTGCAAGTAACAATTTTGTTCTTTTTGATTGCTGAGTAGAATTCCATTGTGTAGATATTGCGTAATTTTGTAATCCATTCATCTGTTGATGGACACCAGGGTTGGTTCCATAATTTGGCTATTGTGAATTGTGCTGCTATAAACATGGATATGCACACATTACTATAATATTCTGATATCAGTCCCTTTGAAAAGACACCCAAGAGTAGTATAGATGGATCATATGGTGGATGCATTCCGAGTTTTCTGAGGAATCTTGACACTGATCTCCATAGCAGCTATACTACTTTGCAATCCCACCAACAGTATAGAAGAGTTCCTATTTCCCCACATCCTCGCCAGCATTTATTGTTCTTTGACTTCTTGAAGATTGCCATTCTGATTGGGGTTAGATGGAATCTCAGTGTAGTTTTGATTTGCATCTCCCTGATTGCTAATGATGTTGAGCATTTTTTCATGTATCCATTGTCCATTCGTATCCCTTCTTTTGTGAAGTGTCTATTTAGTTCAATTGCCCATTTCTTCCTTGGGTTATTTGGTTTTTTAGTGTTAAGTCTTTTAAATACTTTGTATATTTTAGATACTAGTCCTCTATCACAGGAATAGTTGACAAAAATCTTCTCCCATTCTGTATGCTCTCCTTTAGACTCTTGATGGTTTCCTTTGATGAGCAGAAACTTTTTAGCTTAATGACATCCCATTTATTAATTGTTTTAGTTTCCTGAGCCTTTGGGATCTTATTGAGGAAGTTTCTACCTGTGCCTATATGTTGGAGTGTTAGACCTATGCTCTCCTCAAGTAATTTCAAAATCTCTGATCTTTGATCCATCTTGAGTTGACTCTTGTACAGGGTGAGAGGTAGAGATTTAATTTCATTTCATTTTTCTACTAGTTTTCCCAACACTGTGTGTGTGTGTGTGTGTGTGTGTGTGTGTGTGTGTGTGTGTGTCTGTGTTTTACTGGGAAATGAACCAAGGGGCATTCTACCTCTGAGCTATACCCCAACCCTATTTTATTCTCTATTTTGAAACAGAGTCTCACTAAGTTGCTAAGGGTGACTTCAAGCCTGTGATCCTCCTGTCTCAGCTTCTCAAGTACTGGGATTACAAGCGTGCACTACCACACCAAGCTTTCCAAACACTATTTGTTAAAAAGGTTGACTTTTCCCCAATGTATGTATTTGTCACCTTTGTCAAAAATCAGTTGTCTATAAGTTTGTGGATTTGTTTTTATATCTTCTATTCTATTCATTGGTCTATGTGTCTATTTTTGTGCCAATACCATGCTGTTTTTATTACTATAGTTCTGTAGTATAACTTGAAGTCTGGAATCATGATGCTTTCTGCTACTCTCTGCATGGTTCTTATTGCTGAGAATTGATTTGGCTATTCTGGGTCTTTTGTTTCTCAATATGAAATTTATTATTGATTTTTCTAAGTCTGTGAAGAATGGTGTTGGTGTTTTAATAGGAATTGCATTACTCTGTAGATCATTTTTGGTAGAATGGCCATTTTGGTAATATTTATTCTGCCTATCCAAGAGCTTGGGAGATCTTTCCATCTTATAAGACCTTCAATTTGTTTCTTTAGTGTTTTATAATTTTTCATCGTAGAGGCCTTTGACCTCCTTGGTTATATTTATTCCTAGGTATTTAATTGTCTTTGAGGTTATTGTGAATGAAATTGTTTTCTGGATTTCTTTTTCAGTGGATTCATGGTTGGCATATAGAAATGCTACTGATTTTTTTAGACTGATTTTGTATCCTGCTACTTTGCTGAATTTGTTAATCAGCTCTGGGAGTCTTTTTGTTGAGGTTTTTTTTTGGGGGGAGGGGGTCTTCTAAATATAGGGTCATGTCATCTGCAAATAGAGATAATTTCAGCTTTTCTTTTCCTATTTTACTTCCTTTGACTGATAGCCTTCTCTTGTCTTGTTGCTCTGGCAAAAGTCTTGTGTTCTATATTGAGAAGGAGTGGTGATAGTGAGCTTCCTTCTTTTGTTCCTGACTTCAAAGGAAATTATTCCAGTTTTCTCCCATTCAATATCATGTTTGGGTTTATTGTATATTGCCTTAATGATGTTGAGATAAGTTTCTTCCATTCTGATTTTCTGCAGTGTTTTTAAACATGAATGGATGTTGAATTTTGTCAAATGCTTTTACAGCATCTATTGAGATGATCTTGTTATTTTTGTCCTTAGTTCTATGTATGTGGTGAATAATATCTATTGATTTGCATATGTTGAACCAGCCTTGCATTCTTGGGATGAAACCAATGGGGTCATGATATACAATTCTCTTGATGTGGTTTTGAATGCTTATTGCTAGTATTTTGTTTAGAATATTTGCATCTTTTTTCATCAGGGACATTGGCCTGTAATTTTCTTTTCTTGAGAGATCTTTATTTGGTTTTGAAATTAAGGTGATATTGACCTCATAGAAGGAGTTTGGAAGGATTCCATCTTTTTTTTTTTTTTTTTTTTTTTTTTTTTGGTACTGGGGATTGAACTCAGGGGCATTCTACCTCCAAGCTACACCCCCAGCCCTATTTTTTATTCTTTATTTTGAAACCAAGTCTCACTAAGTTGCGGAGTGCCTCACTAGGTAGCTGAGGCTGGCCACAAACCCGGATCCTCTGGTCTCAGTCTCCTCAATGCTGGGATTACAAGCGTGCGCCACCACGCCTGGCTCTAATCCATCTCTTTTAATGTCACAGAATAACAGGTGAAGTATCGAGTTTAGTTCTTCTGTAAAGGTTTTGTAGAATTCAGTGTGGAATCCATCTGGACCTTGGCTTTTTTTGATGGAAGGCTTTTTATTGCTGTTTCTATCTCTTTGCCTACTATTGGTTGGCTTAGGTTTTCTATATCCTCTTGGTTCAATTTAGGTAGGTTTTATTTGTCTAGAAATCTGTTAATTCCTTTTATGTTTTCAAGTTTATTAGAGTATAAATTTTCAAAATAGTTTCTGATGATCCTCTTGATTTCTCCACTGTCTGTGGTGATGTCTCCTTTTTTCATTTCTTATTTTCAAATTTGGGTTGCTTCTCTCTTTCTTTTGGTTAGGTTGGCTAAGGATTTATTTATTTATTTGTTTATTTATTTATTTATTTTATTTATTTATATATTTATTTTTTGCGGTACTGGGGATTGAACTCAGGGGCGTTCTACCTCCGAGCTATACCCCCAGCTCTATTTTTTATTCTTTATTTTGAAGCCGAGTCTCACTAAGTTGCAGAGTGCCTCACTAGGTAGCTGAGGCTGGCCGCGAACCCGGATCCTCCGGTCTCAGCCTCCCAAATGCTGGGATTACAAGCGGGCGCCACCACGCCTGGCTGGCTAAGGGTTTATTAATCTTGTTAATCTTTTCATAAACCTAGCTTTTTGTTTTGTTGATCTTTTGTATTGGTGTGTGTGTGTGTGTGTGTGTGTGTGTGTGTGTGTGTGTGTGTTCTCTATTTCATTGCTTTTTGCTCTGATTTTAATTACCTCCTGCTTTCTACTGGCTTTGGGGTTAGTCTGTTCCTGTTTTTTGAGGTCCTTGAGGTGTGTCATTAGGTTGTTTATTTGGTGATTTTCTGTTTTTCTTTTGTGGGCACTCAATGCTATAAAATTTCCTCTTAAAACTGCCTTTAAAGTGTCCCATAGATTTTGGGTATTTTATTTCTCTATTTTCATTTAGTTCTAAGAATTTTTAAAATTTCTCTCTTTATTTCTTCTATGATCCAGGTCTCATTCAAAAGTATATCATTAGCCAGGCATAGTAGTGCACGCTTGTAATCCCAGTACTTGGGAGGCTGAGATAGGAGGATCACAGGTTTGTGGCCAGCCTTAGCTACTAAGTGAGGCCCTTTAAAACTTAGTGAGACCTTGTTTCAAAATAAAGAATAAAAACTGGGGTTGGGGGTGTAGCTCAGAGGTAGAATGCTCCTGGGTTCAATCCCCAGTACCGCCAAAAAAAAAAAGTATACCATTCATTCTCCAAGTAATTTATGTAATTTCTTTTGGTCTTCATATTGTAATTTCTATTTTCATTACAGTATGATCTGAAAAGATGAAATAAATTACTTTGTGGTCCAGAACATGATCTATTTTGAAGAAGGTTCCAAGAGCAGCTGAGAAGAATGTGTATTCAGCTGTTGTTAGTTGGAATATTCTGTATATGTCTATTAGGTCCATTTGGTTTATAGTTTTCTTTAGATATAAAGAATCTTTTGCCTGGAATATTTAGTTTAGTGTTGTGAGCAGTATGTTTAAGTCTCCCAATATTATGGTATCTGTGTCTATTTGAGACCTAATGCCCCAAGGAATTCGTTTTAAAAAGTGGATGTACCCACATTTGAAGCATAAATGTTTACTATCATTATATATTCTCGTTGTATTATTCCTTTTATTGGTAAGACGTGACCTGCATTGTCTCTTCTGATTCATATTTGCTTAAAGTCTGCTTTGTCCGATAAGAGCATTGCTACCCCTGCTTGGTTTTGGTCTCCATTTGCATGGTGTATCTTTTTTCATCCTTTCACCTTTAGTCTATGGATATCTTTGTCTATAAGATAAGTTTCCTGCAAGCAGCGTATAGTTGAATCATGTTCTTTAACTCACATTGTCAGTGTATGCCTTTTAATTGGGGAATTTAGACCTTTGACATTAAATGTTATTATGGGGAAATTATTTTTATTTTCTGTCATTTTGAGCTATATTTTCTGTTTGATATAGTGTTATTTCTCCTTCACGTAGTTGCCCATCTGGTGAAATTTGCCCCTTCTCTGGTTCTGACATTTACTTCTTCTTTCTTTTTTGTGTTTTATTTCTTTAAGTATTTTCTCTAGAGTTAGCTTGGTAGTCATGAATTATTTTAGTGTCTGCATCTCTTGGAAGGTTTTTATTTCTCTGTCAATTTTGAATTGTATCTTTGCTAAATATAGGAGTCTTGATTGGAATTTGCTTTCTTCAAGGTTTGGAGTACCTCGTATCAGTCCCTCCTGGCTTTCATGACTTGGGTTGAGAAGTCTGTAGTGATTCTTATTGTTTTGCCCCTGAATGTCACCTGTTTTTTTGTTTGTTTGTTTGTTTTTCATTTTCTGGATGCCTTTAAGTTTCTTTCCTTGGCCTCTATGTTATTCATTTTAATTATTATGTGGCACAGGGAAGTTCTTTGATCCTATTTTGTTGGAGTTCTGAATGTCTCCCATATGTGAATGTCTAAGTCTTTTTCTATGTTCAGAAACTCACTTGATATTATTTATCTGAAGAAGTTTCTTTAGTTTGTTTGTTTTGTAGCACTGCAAATTGAACCCAGAAGTATTCTACCTCTGAGCTATACCCCCAGGACTATTTTACTGTTATTTAGAAACAGGGCCTCACAGACCTTGCAGGCATGTTCATTGCCACGAAAAACCCTATAGCTGCACAGGCTCCCACTGGGTCAATTTGTAAACTCGTGGTCTTGACAATTCTGCTTGAGTCCCTGCAGGAAGAGACAATTTCAGCTGCAGCCACAGGAGTCCTCTGGGAAATTTGGCAGGTTGGTCTGTAGTTTCACAGAGATCTTGACAAGGCAAGATATAGCCACTATGGTCCCTGCAGAAAGATTCTGCTGTTTCCCGGTCTGAGTTCAGCTGCAGCTTTGGGAACTCATTGGTCAGTTTGGGTGGGCCATCTGAGGAGTCGAGACTTCAGGTATTGGAGCACAGAGAGAAGAATGTACTTGATTTTGTTGTTGGTTCTCTGCAATCACTAGTTTCAACAAGAATCTGTTTCTTCTTTGCTGGAATTGGTCACTGAGAGCCGCCAAGTCCTGGCAGCCACAGTCCTGGTGTGGGCTCACCAAGATTGTGCCATCTCACCAAGAAGGGGTTGCCTCTGCTCTATGCTCACCAGGAGTTGTTTTTCAGTCCTCAGCTCTCCATACTGCATCTAATTCCACCATGTTTTGACTGTCTTTCTTCTGTTGAGTCCTGACTGCTTTTCTTCTCTTGCTAAGAAACAGTCTTCCTGCTGGTGAGTTCCAAGTCTCAGAGCAACTGAAACATGCTGTCTTCCTCTATTCCACCATCTTTAATCCCTTTTTATTTTTTATTTGGAAACAGGGTCTAAGTTTCTTGAGGCTTGAGGGTCTCACTAAGTTGCTGAGGCTGGCCTTAAACTTGCAATCCTCCTCTCAGCCTCCCAAGTACTGAGATTACAGATGCATAGGTGCATACCACAACCCATGACTCCAAGAGTGAGAGAGAGAAAGAAGGGGGGCAGGGGGGCCATTGAACCCAGGGGTATTTTACCTCTGAGCTACATCCCCAGCTCTATTTACTTTTATTTTGAAAGCACAGGCCTGAGCAACCACGCTTAGCCAATTCAGCATATTTTAAATTAGTACATCCTGCTGGGCATGCTGGTACACTCCTGTAATCTCAATTCTTGGGAGGCTGAGACAGGAGGATCATAGGTTTGAGGCCAGCTTCAGCAACTTAGCAAGGCTTTCAGCAACTTAGTGGGACCTTGTTAGAAAAAAAAAAATAGGGTTAAGGGTGTAGCTAGGAAGTAGAATGCCCCTGGGTTCCATCCTCAGTACCACAAATTAATAAGTTGTACATCCTTAACTCCTTCGGAAGTTTGCATTATTAGTAGGCAAATCCATCTTTTGCCTAGATTAAAGCTATCCTCCATTCATGGTGACTTCAAATTATCTTTCATTCAGTCAATGCATTGAAACCCTACTCACACATATTGGTGCAACTGCATATATCCAAGAGCCAAGCACACAGACTACATAGAGGTTTGAGCGAAAAGTTCTTCCCTCATTTCTTTTTTTTTTTTTTTTTTTTTTTTTTTTGCGGTACTGGGGATTGAACTCAGGGGCGTTCTACCTCTGAGCTATACCCCCAAGCCCTATTTTTTATTCTTTATTTTGAAACCGAGTCTCACTAAGTTGTGGAGTGCCTCACTAAGTAGCTGAGGCTGGCCGCGAACCTGGATCCTCCAGTCTCAGCCTCCCGAATGCTGGGATTACAAGCGTGCGCCACCACGCCCGGCTCTAACCTCATTTCTAAAGTCTGATGTTGGCCCATCTGACTTTCCCACACCAGTATATTTCCGTAGTTACACCAGTATTATGCATTATCAAGGAAAGCTCCATCCATCAGAATTTATCTCGGAAAAATTTCCGCCCAAGTGGAAACTAAGCATTTAAAATAATTTCCTTCCATTGGAATAAATTTAAAAGCTAGTGGAAAGAAATAGGGTTGTTACAAATCTGGTCCTTCAAAGAAATCTTTATGTGAACAATAATAAATTTAAATTTTAAACTGTGTAAAAATAGACAAAATGTGAATTTAAGAATCCTGAGAGCTCAGATATAAACTCAGCAAACAGGAGTAAATTATGTCCATCGTTTAGATTCTTTGTGATGCAAATGAGGTGATGATCTATTTTAGTCAGCCACTTATAGCCTGAAGAGTTGCAAACCCCTCCACTAGCATATTAATTCTCCACATTTATCTAAATATCTCTGCAAATGGTGCACAAAGAATTAAGCATAGTCTTTTTTTCTTTCTTTTTTTTTTTTTTTTTTTTGGCGGGGGGGGGGGGAGTGCTGGGGACTTAATCCAGGAGTATTTTACCTCTGAGCAAAATCTCAGCCCTTTTTATTTTTTTATTTTGAAACAAGGTCTTGCTAAGTTGCTGAAGGTCTTGCTAAATTTCTGAGGCTGACTGCAAAACTGCTATCCTCCTGTCTCAGCCTCCCAAGTACTGGGATTACAAGCGTGCATCAGCACTCCTGGCTAGACATGGCATTTCCATTGTATCTACCCAGTGCAGAGCAGAACATTCTCTCCCCAACACAGATCTTCTACTTTTCTTTGTGCAAACTAAGTACACTATATAAGTTTTTGACAGATACATCATATACTGGGATATTTTGAACTGAAAGCCTTTTCTAGTCACCTACATTGTTTCTAAACTAGATTTCTCCAAATCTATAACTGTTAAGTGTTTTAAAATCCAAGAATAGTTTTCTGTACATTTATCCATTTTAAACATTATCTTCTTATATTCAACCTAGGCATTTTAATATGAGAATTTATTTGAAATGCCTTACTGAGATATGAGTGGCATACCAAAAGCTGCCCATATTTAGTGTATACCACTTGACAAGTATAAATAAATGGACATCCTTGAATCTGCCACCTCTGTCTATGTCATGAATCTATCCCTCACCTCCAAAACTTTCCTCCTGCATTCTTTGTGTATTTATTTTTTAATGTATTTTATTTATTTTTCTGTGGTACTGGGGATTAAACCGAGGGGCATTCTACCTCTGAACTACATTCCCAGCCCTATTTTATTTTGAAATGGTGTTTCACTAGGTTCCTGAGGGCCTCACTAAATTGCTGAAACTGGTCTTGAACCTGCCATCCTCCTATCTCAGTCTCCCAAGTACTGGAATCAAAGGCATGTGCCACCACACCTAGCTTCTTTCTTTATTTTTACTATTGTGTGTGTGTGTGTAGGGGGGGTGTGTGTGTTAGAAATGCTTACATAAGATCTACTACTTAAAAATCTTAATTATACAATATAGTACTGTTAGTTATAAACACCATGCTGAACAATAAATATCTAAGACTTACAAATCTTGCATAATAAAAACATTTTTCATTTTGACAAATACCTTTCTGTATCCGATTCCATGAGTATTTATTTATTTATTTATTTATTTATTTATTTATTTATTTATTTATTTATTTATTTATATTTTGGTACTGGAGATTTAACCCAGGGGCATTCTACTACTGAGCTACACCTTCAGCCTTCTTTCTGTTTTTTGTTTGTTTGTTTGTTTTTATTGTGTGTGCATGTGTGTGTGTAGTACTGGGGATTAAACTCAGAGCAGTCTATTTCCAAGCTACTCTCTCAGCCCTTTTTTATTTTTTCTTTTGAAACAGGGTCTCATGAGGTTTATGAGAGTCTCACTAAATTGGGGAGGCTGGTCTCAAATCTGTGATCCTCCTGTCTCAGCCTCCCAAGTACTGGGATTATAGGTGTGCACTATTTTAGAATTATATAAGAGCAAGATGCAGTGCCACACACACACACACACACACACACACATTATATATATATACAGAGAGAGAGAGAGAGAAAGAGAGAGAGAGAGAGTCAGTCTTGGTCAGCATTCCTAATGCTATAATCTAAGAAACCTGGCCATACAATTTAGAGGAAGGAAGATTTATTTGCTCACAGTTTCCTTGGGGACTTGGAGCTCAGCCCATGTGAGAGCCCTGGATCTCAGGGCATGGTGGTGGCAGGAAGTGGAGAGAGGAGAGCACAAGGCTTCACTCTCACATCACTGGGGCAGAAGCAAGAGCACGAAAGGGGAGGAAGAGCCGGGCGTGGTGGCGCACGCTTGTAATCCCAGCATTTGGGAGGCTGAGACCAGAGGATCCGGGTTCGCGGCCAGCCTCAGCTACCTAGTGAGACACTCCGCAATTTAGTGAGACTCGGTTTCAAAATAAAGAATAAAAAATAGGACTGGGGCTATAGCTCGGAGGTAGAATGCCCCTGAGTTCAACTCCCAGTACCCCCCCACCAAAAAAAAGAAAGGGGAGGAGGAATCATATGTAATCCCCAAGTCCACACCCCCAGGGACCCTCAGCAACCAGTCCTTGCTTCCAACATTGCTTCCTTGTTTCCAGGAGGGCTGGGGGACATTGCAAATCCAAACCATGACATACATACACACACGTATATGACATACATGTATTATATAAGTGGTGTTATGACTTGCCCTTCTGAGTCTGGCTTATCTCATTTAACATAATGCCTTCCAGATTTATACGTGTTGTTCCAAATAGCAGGATTTTCTTCGTTTCAAGGCTAAATAATATAACATTGTGTGTGTATCACATATATACATATATATTTTACATGCACCATAATTTTTTGTCCATTCATGAACATTTAAAGTGATTCTATAATTTGCTAATGTAAATAATGTTGCAAAGAATCTGAGAGTGCAGATAATTCTTGAGAAACTGATTTTATTTCCTTCGGCTATATACCCAGAAGTGAGATTGCTGGATCCTACTGGAGTTCTATTTTTAATATTTGGAAGCTCTCTAGGCTTTTTCTTCATATCGGCTACAGCAATTTACATTTCCACAAAGCCTGTATGAGGGCTCCCTTTTCTCCACACCCTGTGCGCACTTGGCATCTCTCTCATCTTTGTGACAGGGGTCATCCTAACAGGTGTGATGTAACGTCTCACCGTGATTGTGACTCACATATCCCAAATGATTAGTCACATCTGGCACCGTTCATACAGCTGCTGGCCATTTGTATGTCTTCTTTGAAAAACAAAAAAAAATGTCCCCGTAGGTCCTTTGGGTGTTTTTAAATCATGTTGTGTGTTATTTTGTTGTTGCACTAAAGAGTTCCTTTAAAAGTATGTTATGGACAGTATTCAACACCCTGATGCTAGATTTGGGCTTAATTTGTTCTTCCCTTTGCAGTTCCTTGAGGTATAATCTTAGGTTGTTTAGGTTCATTTCCATTTTTCAATGTAGGTACTTATTGCTATAAACTCCCTCTCAGTACCACTTTCACTGCACGCCATAAGTTTCAGTGCACTGCATTTTCATTTTTGTCTGTCTCAAGATATTTTCTAATTTCCTTTTTAATTTCTTCTTTGGCCCAATCACGTTCAAAAATGTGTTGTTTAATTTCTATGTGTTCGTGAATTGATTTCTAGTTTCATTCTGCTATAGTCACAAAAGATATGTGGAATGGTTTCAGTCTTCTCGAGTTTGTGAAGTCTTGTTTTGTGACCTAGCTACAAGCTAACCTGGTGGGTGTTCTGTGTACCCTTGAGAAGAACGTGTACCCTAGGCTGGTAGGCATAAGGTTCTGCATATGTGCCAGGTCCATTTGGTCTTTAGTGCTGTTCAAGCCTTCAGTTTCCATATTGATTTTCTTTCTAGAGATCCACTATTGTAAGCAAGATAGTAAACTATCCTACTTATTGTATTGCTGTCTATTTTTCCCTTCAAATACGTCCATTTTTGCTTAAGTGCTCTGATGTTGGATGCATATGTATTTATGATTGTTATATCTTCCCATTGAATTGATTCTTTTATCATTAGGTAATGACTTTTTTTTTTTTTCACTTGTCATACCTTTTAACTTAGATTCCATTTGTCTAAGTACAGGCTTCTCTGCCCTCAATTGGTAACCATTTGTGTGGAATGCCTTTTTTTGTGACACACATTCAGCCTGGTGTATCCTTAAATCTAAAGTATCTATAGACAGGAGCGAGGCATGGTGGTGCACACCTGTAATCCCAGTACTTGGGAGGCTGGGGCAGGAGGAGCATAGGTTCGAAGACAGCCTCAGCAAGTAATGAGACTCTCATCAACCTATTGAGACCCTGTTTCCAAATAAGAAATAAAACTGGAGCCGGGCGTGGTGGCGCACGCTTGTAATCCCAGCATTCGAGAGGCTGAGACCGGAGGATCCGGGTTCGCGGCCAGCCTCAGCTACCTAGTGAGGCACTCCGCAACTTAGTGAGACTCGGTTTCAAAATAAAGAATAAAAAATAGGGCTGAGGGTGTAGCTCTGAGGTAGAATGCCCCTGAGTTCAATCCCCAGTACCGCAAAAAAAAAAAAAAAAGGAAATAAAACTGGACTGGGGGTGTAGCTCGAAGGTAGAATGCCTCTGGGTTCAATCCCCAGTATCATAATAAATAAATAAATAAATAAATAAATAAATAAATAAATAAATAAATAAATAAATAATCTATAGACAAGATATAGTTGTGTGTGTGTGTGTGTGTGTGTGTGTATTTTACTGGTGATTGAACCCAGAAGGGTTCTATCTCTGAGCTACAGCCAGCCTTTTTATTTTTTTATTTTGAAACAAGGTCTCACTAAGTTTCTGAGGTTGACGTTGAACCTGTGAACCTCTTGTCTCAGCCCTGCAGGTGTAGTCCACCATGCCCAGCTTGGATCTTATTTTTTTTATCTATTCAGCCACTTTGTGTTTTTAATTGGTGTTGATCTACTAATGTTTAAAGTAATTAATGATAGGTGAGGACTTGTAATCACTATTTTATTTATTCTTTTTGATGTGTTTGGTTATTTTGCAGTGCTGGGATCATACCTTGTGTCTCATGTACACCAGGAAAGTGCCCCACCTCTAAGCTACATACACATTCCTCTGTCTGTTTGGTATATAATTTGTTCCTCTTCTTCTGTGATTTGATGATTTTTTTTTTTTTAGTGATAAACTTTGGTTCTTTTCTTATTTATTTATTTATTTATTTATTTATTTATTTTGTATCTACTATTGGTTTATTTCTCCATGGTTGTTATGAGACTTGCATTAAACTTCTTACAGTTACCTGAGTCTATTTTGAGCTGATAAAAACTCAATTTTAATCACATACAAAAACTACCCTTCTACTCTCCCCCTTCCTGTACTTTGTTATTGATGACAGAGTTTACTTCTTTTTATATTGTGTATTTTCATTAACCAGTTTCTATGGTTATTCTTTATTCTTTTGCCTTTCAACTTTTATAATAGTATTAAAAGTGATTTATGGACCATTATTATAGTGCTATATTATTCTTCGTTTGTCTATGTAGTTATCCTTACCAGTGAGGCTTTCATTTCCAAATGTTTTCATATGGCTCTTATGAAGGTATTTTCATCTATTGGTGGTTATTAAATTTATGCACACTCACACACACACACACACACACACACACCAAGGATTAAACCCAGAGTCATTCAACATCTGAGCTACACCCCCAGCTCTTTTTATTTTTTTGTTTTGAAACAGGGTCCTTCTAGGTTGTTAAAAGCCTTGCTAAGTTGCTGAGGCTGGTCTCAAACCCGTGATCTTCCTGTCTCAGCCTCCCGAGTCTTGGAATTACAGGTGTGTGCCATCATCCTTATTTCTATGGGAGTGCAAAGGCTGAAACCTCTTAGTCTTCCATTTTGCTGTCACTCTGAGAATATATCTTAAATTCTAATTTGGGCAATCAACAGATTCACTTTTTTTTCAGTTTGATGCCATCAAGTAGTTGTTCATTTCATCATTCTTCTATTTAAACAATAATTCATTGTAAGAGGGAATCCCAGTTACGAAGCTAAGGAAAAACTTGGCCTCATGTTATTAAAAATCTCAGGGTTGACATCCACCATTAATCAGCAAATGCTGGGTGTGCTTTATGGAATAATTTATGTTCTGCTTAAATGTATCAGCACTCGAATCGTACTACTCTAAAGCCATCTACAAGGAAAGGAGGAATGCCCTGTTGAAATCGAGATGAAGTCCATAAACAAAGCCTTCATTTTCATAACTGCACCAGTAAATTGATCAAAATAAGGCATTCAAGTAGGCTGGTGTGTACTTTGAAGCATTTCATGTTTCATCCAAATCCCTTTTGACAGAAATTTGTGTGTGTGTGTGTGTGTGTGTGTGTGTGTGTGTGTGTGTGTGTGTGTGTTCCTGGGGACTGAACCCAGGGGCATTCTACCTTCAAGCTATACCCCCAGCCCAATTTTATTTCTTACTTGGAAACAGGGTCTCGCTAGGTAGATGCAAGTCTTGCTACTTGCTGAGGCTATCCTTGAACCTGTGATCCTCCTGTCTCAGCCTCCCAAGTACAGGGATTACAGGCGTGCACTACCACACCCAGCAACAGAAAATTAATAAATTGATCTAACAATTTTGTTAGGGTTAATTGAAACATACTGCTTATTAGTACACAATGCTCAGAATACTTATAAATTTTCATTATTAGCCGAGTGTGGTGGCACATAATTGTAATACCAGTACTTCGGAGGCTGAGACAGAAGGATCGCAGGTTCGAAGCCAGCCTCAGCAAGTAGTGAGACTTGCATCAACCTAGGGAGACCCTGTTTCCAAATAAGAAATAAAATTGGCCGGGCATGGTGGCGCACGCTTGTAATCCCAGCATTCGGAAGGCTGAGACCGGAGGATCCGGGTTCGAGGCTAGCCTCAGCTACCTAGTGAGGCACTCCGCAACTTAGTGAGACTCGGTTTCAAAATAAAGAATAAAAATAGGGTTGGGGGTGTAGCTCGGAGGTAGAATGCCCCTGAATTCAATCCCCAGTACCACCAAAAAAAAAAAAAAAGAAAGAAAGAAAGAAAATTGGTCCAGGGGTATAACTTAGAGGTAGAATGCCTCTGGGTTCAATCCCTAGTACCAAAACTAAAAATTCATTATTAATTGATTTACTTATTGTGGTACTGAGAATTGAACCCAGGGATGTTCTACCTCTGAGCTACATCCCCAACCCCTTTTATTTTTTTGTTTTGAAACAAGGTCTCGCCAATTTCATTTGCAAATCTTCTAAGAGCTCAAAATATAATTTTTCTGAATCAGATTTTAAAACTCAATTTAGATCAGCAAGGTTCTTTCTTATAATCTCTTTATGTCTTCATTTTTATGTTTCTCTTGCTGAAATTATTCTACCTTTTAAAAACATTCCTCGTAAGAACTGGAAATAATTGAAATCACATTTCTTCTTGTCACTTACTAACTTTATGTCATTGACCTTACACAGAGGTTTATTTTTTCCTTAATAGTGAATTTTTTTTTTTAAATCTTAGCATTTATCAAAGCTTCAGATATGTCTAGGCCTTAAACTTTCTGAAGAGAAAGAATTTGATTCTCAAGCAGGGCAGCAGGGCCTACTTAGGTAGAATCAAAAACAGATCCGAAACAAATGGTAATGGACTGAAGAGAGAACAGATAAGAAAATTAAAACCATGCTCAGCCAATAGAAGATGCCAACAGGCGACTAGAGGACAGGAAGGGGGTGGGAGAGAAGCCAGGGTAGTTGTCCTACCCCCCTCTCTACTTCCAGTATCTGTTCTGTCTCATCCCCTGTGTCTCCAAATGGCACTGCCCTGACTTCAGCTTCCACAGAAAAATTACACATGAACACTTGTTCAAAATGTCAAGGCAAGCTGGGCATGGTGGTGCACGCCTATAATCCCAGTAAATGGGAGGCTGAGACAGGAAGATCCCAGGTTCAAAGCCAGCCTCAGCAACTTAGTGAGACCCTGCTTCACAATAAAATAAATAAATAAATAAAAAGGGCTGGTGGTGTCGCTTGGAGGTAGAATGCCCCTGGGTCCAATCCCCAGTACCAAAGGAGGGAAAAAAATGGCAAGACAGATTTTATTTGAGCTACTGGGGAAGAGAGAACTCAGTACAGAGCTGACCTCAACCCCAAGTTCAGCAAAGGCAGCTGGGGATTTATAGCCAAGAAGAAGGGGCAAGGGGGTCAATGGATGGAAAATTACTAAGAGGAACCTGATGAAACATCGGGAGTGGGGGACTCTTGTCAAACTGGCCGAACGGGATTCTTGCTAAAGGCAAGCCAAGAATTGGGCATCGTGTGTGCGTGAGAGACTAGGAGTTTGATCAGATATCAAGGGTGGAAGGAACTCTCATTAAACTGACTTCGCAGGTTCTCGTTAAAACTGGACTCAGTAGGCCAACGGCATACAGAGCCAACATCAGGGCTGAGGCAAGAAGGGAGTTCAGAGGAGGCGTGACTGATTTTGTCCCTGGGCTCCAATGATACTGCCTTGGTTCCTGCAGCCTTGGAAGCTCCAAACTTTGTCAAGCCAGCCTTTGTTTTGTTTATCAATTCTTCCCTATCCTGTGAGATGACTTTTCTGCATGACATTTCTTCCACGTTGAGCCAGGCTTGGTGGTGCAAGCCTGTAACCCAAGCTACTCTAGAGACTGAGACAGCAGGATCACAAGTTCAAGGCCAGTCCGGGACGACTTAGTGAGACCCTAAGTCAAAATAGAAGCAGAAAGGGCTGGGGGTGTAGCACAGTGGTAGAGCACCCCTGGGTTCTGTCCCCAGGACTGGCAAAGTTGAACAGTCCTGAAAGGGGGAGTGAGGATTAAGAAAAAGAAAGAAAGACAAGAGATAGATTCGGGAGGACCATCAGTGAATAATGCAGCCCCGAATTAATTCAGCTCAGCCCTTACATACTTTTTAGAGCATCAGAGTATATTTCAAGGTTAAAGCTTTTTCACAATGGTTGCGTCTGTGAAAATAATCATCTCTAGGTCCAAGGTTCAAAGAACAAATATTCACATCGTTTTTACTGTAACAGTCTGAATAAACATCTTGAGACAAAACCATACTCTTGCCCTTGGTCAGTAATCAGCACATGTTATGAGAATCTGCATTCCTGCAGAAACAAACTTCTATGCACCTGTGAGTCTGCAAAAACAGACCTTGAGCACTGTCGGTCTCCAACACATGTGGAAACTTAAAATTACAACTTGTAGAAACAGAGCAGAATGGTGGTTTGGGGAACGGCGTTGACAGAGATGGAAAGACGATCCCAGGGGCACAGTGGCTATAATTAGCAGTTCTGCATCATGCGCTTGACATTGGCAAAGAGAGTAGATATTAAATGTTCTCGCCACATGCAAAAAAGGGTTAATTGTGTCATAGATGTGTTAACTTGTGTATTATCTCACCAGATATAAATATATGTATTTGTACATATATATAAGTACATATATGTCAAATTATATCATTGTAAACCTTGAATTTATACAACTTTGTTATGCCTCAATAAAGCTGATAAATATATACAGGAAGAAAGGAAATTGGTCTGGTATGACTTCATTCCTGGGAGGAATTATTTGAATACATCACACAAGATTAACTAAATACTATTTTTTTTATACTGGTGATTAAACCCCAGAGGCACTCTACCTCTGAACTATACCCCCAGCCCTTTTTCTTTTTTATTTTGAAACTGGGTCTTGCTAAACTGCTGAGGGTCTCACTAAATTGCTGAGGCTGGTCTCAAACCTGGGATCCTCCTGTCTCAGCCTCCTATGTACTGGGATTATAGGTGTGGGCCACTACCCCCCACACACACACACACTTTCCGTTTTTGTTACAAAACTTGTCACAGTGTTTTATATTTCTTCACACAACCTCCTTCTTTTTTCTTGGTTTTAATAGCAGAGGCATTTATTTCTACAAACAGTATTAGTTTAAGGGTTGTTTCAATTAAATAATATTAAATATAGATGTCTATAAAATGTTCACATCCATTACTAATGGATGTGAACTATTTTTGCCAGTAATGTATGTTTGTTTTGCAGTACTGAGGATTAAACCCAGGGGCATTCTACCTCTGAGCTACACCTCCAGTACTATTTTTCATTCTTTATTTGGAAACAGGGTCTCACTAAGTTGCAGAGGGCCTAAGTAGCTGAGGCTGGCTGCGAACCAGGATCCTCCTGTCTCAGCCTCCCAAGTACCGGGGTACAAGCGTGCACCACCATGACTGACTGTGAGTAATGTATATCTTGAATTTCCTATTAGATTTTTGTCCATGTTATAAAATCATCAATTAGTCCATTACCAAGCAGTAGCTTGATTCTGCTCTCATGTTTCATCAATGTCTGTCTTTTAAATTAATATAGGTTTCTACTTTGGCCGATTAGTATCTAATAACAACTTTTATTTCTTCAAACATATTTTAAGTGATTATTATCCATCAATTAGAAAAATAGCAAGAATAAGAACTACAACTGACTTAGAGTTTTTAAAAAGCACAAAGTAAAACCAGGCACAGTGGTATGTGCCTATAATTCCAGCTACTTTAAAGGCTGAGGCAGGGGGATTGCCATGCAGCCATCCTGGGCAATTTAGCGAGATACTATCTTAAAGTAAATTAATAGAAGCGGGGCATGGTGGTGCACACCTGTAATCTCAGTACTTGGGAGGCTGAGCCAGGAGGATCTCAGGTTAAAGGCCAGCCTCAGCAATTTAGCAAGACCCTCAGCAACTTAATGAGACTGTTTCAAAAATAAATAAATAAATAAAAGAGGCAAGAAGTGTAGCTCAAAGGTAGAATACCCCTAGGTTCAATCCTCAGTACCTAATTAATAATAATAATAATAATAATAATAATAATAATAATAATATAAAATAAAAAGCGCTGGGGTGTATCTCAGTTTGCCTAGCATAATTGAGGCCCTGGGTTCAATCCCCAGCACTGTGGAAAAAAAGCACTATACTAAGAAATTCATACTTAATACCATAAATCTAAAGACTTAAAAAAATTAATATGGTAGTGACAGAGAGGGGACATTTAACCAGGTATGTCAATGCTGCTCCCTGAGAATTAACCACAGTTACTGTGCCGAGCTCTGCAGAAACCTGTCACCCCTAATAGCGACCACACACAATCTGAGGATGCAGCTGCAGGAGGAGGAAGGAGAAAGGGGCCGCTTCCTGCGCAGACTTCCGGGCCTCTTCCGGCCTCACTCGGTGGTCTGCCTGGACTCCGAGCTCTCCTCTGGGGCTGAGCGAGCTCTCTGCTGGAGACTTTGGTTAGGCGAGGCTGCACCAGCTGTAGCAGATAACCAGGAGTTCTTTGTTGCAAAGCTGATTCTGCAGCTCAGAGGTTAACTCGAGTGCGGGTGGACTGCCTCTCAGCCTTCAGCTCTCCGCTCATGCGCAGTAGAGCTTGGGGGGGGGATTACTTTCCTGTTACTTCTTTACTAGGTTAGAGGCAGGTAACATGAGGTGCTACGGTGGTTCTGCCTCCTCTATAAATAACCTCTTCGAAACCTCGATGGTTTCCTGCTGACTTGCACAAGAAAACAGGAAGAGAGACGTTGGCTTGCCCTCAGGAGGCTCGAGCCTAACGCAGCAGCTGAGAGCTGAGCCAGGCCGCTGATGTGCAGGGCGCCCGCTGCTAGGACGGGTGCAAAGCGCTGTAGAAAGCCGAACAGGTCGGATGCCTCGCAGATGGGGGGAAGGGATCATCATGAAGAAATGAAGGTGCGAGAGGTTAGACGGGAGGCGAATTTTGAAGGTTGTCAGGATTTCCACCCGAGAGGAGAGAGGTGGCTTTCCAGGAAAGTGATACCACATGGGCTTCGCGTGAGGGCAGAGACTTCCACCCAAGTGTGTGCCCCAAATCCAGCGAGGAATGGTGGCACACACCTGTGCTAACTTCATTGAAAGATTTGCAGAACTGAAAATAGGACTTAATGGATTAAGCAAATATGGCAAAAAAATAACAATTCCTAATATTGTGGTGGGCATAAGAGTGCTTATTGCAGATATTAATGTCCTTTTTTCATAGTAATCTACTATTACCATGAATTACTGCTGAGGCTGGCCTCGAACCTGTGATCCTCCTGTCTCAACCTCCCAAGTACTGGAATTACAGGTGTGCGCTACCACACCCAGCCACATAATATACTTTTAAAGTGCCATCAATCGTATTATTTTGCAGAATTAAACCATCTTAGATATGCAAAAATTATTTAAATTCGAAGTTTTTTGGGGATTCCAAAATGCACACTTTTCAATGTCATAGGCTTCTTTTTTTTTAAGATTAAATCCCATTCCTTTCAGTTCAACAAAGCAAGGTGGATCTTAATGAGTCAGATTAAGTTAATAGTTGCTGACAACTCTTTGTAAGGCTTTTTCAACACACTTCCTAATAACTGAGTAAGTTAATACCTTTAAGAAAATAAATTTACCAAGCATGATGGTGCATGCCTCTAATCCCAGTACTTGAGAGGCTGAGACAGGAGGATCACAGGTTCAAGGTCAGCCTCAGCAATTTAGTGAGGCCCTCCACAACTTAGTGAGACTCTTTCAAAATAAAAAAAAATAAAAAGGGCTGGGGGTGTAGCTAAGAGGTAGAATATCTCTGAGTTCAATCTCAGTACCACAAAACAAAACAAAAAAAGACAAAGATAAATCTCTTTAGAGTTAAATGATTAGCTTAACAAAATTGGAAGACTTAATTGAGTTGCCAGCTGATAATTCATTAAAAGTCACTTTCAGCCGGGCGTGGTGGCGCACGCTTGTAATCCCAGCATTCGGGAGGCTGAGACCGGAGGATCCGGGTTCGAGGCCAGCCTCAGCTACCTAGTGAGGCACTTGCAACTTAGTGAGACTCGGTTTCAAAATAAAGAATAAAAATAGGGCTGGGGGTGTAGCTCGGAGGTAGAATGCCCCTGAGTTCAATTCCCAGTACCGCAAAAAAAAAAAAAAAAAAAAAAAAAAAAAAAAA
>PVLC010013770.1:0-40821 GCA_004027655.1 Graphiurus murinus
GGGTATCAGAGCTCTGTTAGCAAGGGATGAGGGACAGATGGCTTTTGAATAGTAAACAGGCAGAGCCATTTTTGAGGCTTAAATGCATCCAGGCCAAGTTTGCTCTAAGGCCGACCTGCCCCAGCCAGACATTTAAAAGGATAGCTAAGCAAACAAAACAAAACAAAAACAGAGAGAAGGCAATTCGCATGGTGAGTCATCTCACTTACAGATAACATTCCATTTTCATGTGCATATACCATAATGGATATTCAAGATAAGCTAACACTGATAGAACAAAATGTGAGTGTTTTTTTTTTTTTTAAAACCTGATCTGACCATCTCCGTTCAGTCATTGGTTTTCTTAGACTATTTACATAGAATGTAATCTTTGACAAGGTTGGTGTTATGATTTGAATTTATTGGTTGAAATCCTAATAGCTAAGGTGGTGGATATTGGAGGTGAAGCCTTTAGGGTTTAGATCACGAGAATGAATGGGATCCGGCCCTTATAATAGAGGCCCCAGAGCGTCCACTTGCTCCTTTCCTGATAAGCATGTCCCCGGAAAAGGGTTGATTCTGTCAAGGGTCTGGAGGAGTTCCCAGTCAGGGAGAGAGGGGAACACAGCTCAGGACGGGCAGCGTTCTTGGCTTACCTGGTAGAAAAGAATTTCGGCGTGTGGTAAAGACAGAGAGATTGATTTAGGAAAGCAAGAACTGCACATTCAAGGGTGAGTGTGGAGCCGGGCTTAGTGGTGCATGCTTGTAATCCCAGCATTTGGGAAGATGAGACCAGAGGATCCGGGTTCACGGCCAGCCTCAGCTACCTAGTGAGGCCCTCCGCAATTTAGTGAGACCCTGTTTCAAAATAAAGAATAAAAAATAGGGCTGGGGGTATAGCTCGGAGGTAGAATGCCCCTGAGTTCAATCTCCAGTACTGCAAAAAAAAAAAAAAAAAAAAAAAAAGAAAGAAAAGGGTGACTGTGGGCCATCTCCAGGGTGAGAGAGATGCAGTTTGGAATTCACCGCTCTCCTATTGTAGGAGACTTTCAGGAGTGCTGGGTTGGGTTGGAGACAGTATGTGAGGGTGACATCAGTCCTGTCGTCACCAGAGATGCAGCATCCCCATCGGGCCTTCACAATCTCCTCAATTGGTTTCTCTTTTTGGTTTAAACTATTCAAGGACAGAGAACAGTTCCCAAGGAAAAGTTTCTCTTTTGTTTAAGTCATTTACAGGCTAGATATCTAACAGTGTCCAAGGAGATTACTCTTCTGTGTGACCGCTCTCCTCTGACCAACGGATTTCTCTCCCTGCTTAACTATTCCTAGGTTAGATAATTAACAGTTCAGGGTATTTTGTAAGTGAGTTTCCAGTTACCTTTATGAATCTTTTCTGTGGTCTCTGTTGTCTGATCGATAGATAGCCAGGCATGGTGTGCATGCCTGTGTGCCAGTATTTGGGAGGCTGAGACAGGAGGATCACAGATTGGAGGACAAGCCTCAGCAAGTAGTGAGATTCTCATCAACCTAGCAAGACCCTATTTCAAAATAAAAATAAAAAATAGGGCTGGGGGTGTAGCTTGGAGGTAAGATGCCCCTGGGTTCAATCACCAGTAGCACACACATATTCCATATATATAATTATATATAATCTTTGAGGAGAGTCAACAGTACACAGAGCAATTATTAAAGACTTGTAAATTCCTCAGGAACTTAGGACTAACAGGCCTGGGGGAATTTTGCCATAGGCTTTCATATTACAGCTATATTTTCATTGTTAACCATTTATGTCTCCTTTCTACACATTTTTTTATTTCTTCTATCCAACCTCAGGAGGACACAAAAGGTCTCATCTATAAGTAAGGAAGTGGGCCCTTACCAGACACCAAACTTCTGGACATCTAGAATGTGTGTCCCAGGAGAATTTATCTCATCCCATCCCTGACTCCTTACTCACTCATGATTTCATGATCTGTCTGTCTGTCTGTCTGTCTCTCTCTCCCCTTCTAAACTGGACCTGAGGTCAACAGTTTTGCTCCATTTCACCTGTTTCCCCAGAAACAATAGAGTCAGCTGATCATGGACTGAAACCTCTGAAATTGCAAGCCAAAAGAAATCTTTCCTCTTCTAAGTTGATCTTCTCAGGTATTTTATCCCAGAGATGAAACGCTAACTAACACATCTTCGTTTGTATTTGAGCATCTTTTAGTAATCCATTTAAATTGATCTATTAATTTTGACCATATCTTTTTGTATATATTTAGCAGTTGCTCTAAGTATTACAACTCCCGCCCATCTTACGAAATAACTATCCTGTGTAGTAGATTCACATGCATTGCATACTCTACCAGACTCTGTTTATATTTTTGCTTTTGGTAGCCTGTGTGTTTAAAATAATTCAGGAGAAAAATAGGTTATTATGACTACGGGTAATCATAATATTTATTATTTTTGTGTTCTTAAATATTTTAAATATTTATTATTTTCGTGTTCTTCCTTTATTGCTTAAGTTTAAGGTTCCCTCAGGGCAACATTTTAGTTTGAAGAATTTCCTTTGGCATTTGTCTTAGAAAAGTTCTGCTGGCTATAGATTCTCCATGTTTTCCTTTATCTGAGAATTTTTTTTTTTTTTGCCAACATTGCTGATGGATATTTTTACTGGATATAGAATTCTGGGTTGGCAGCTCTTTTAGTATTTCATGAACGTTACCCCACTGTCTTCTGAAAACCTTGGTTTCTGGTAAGAAATCAGCAATCCTTCAAATTATTATTCCTTTTTATATAATGCGGTATTTTCAAGCTTTTTCCCCCTATATTTTTAGTTGTTAGTAGTTAAATTTATAATGTAGGTGGTTTTTATTTTCCTCAAATTTGTTCTTTTTAGGGTTTTCCTCCTTTTTTGTGGATGTAAATTTATTTCTTTTCCCAAATTTATGTTTTCTGCAATTATGTCTTCAATTTTTTCTGCAGCATAATCTTTCTCCACTCATTTTGGAACTTCAATGCCAAATGGTTAGATCATTTAAATTTTGCCCTATATTTTTCTGAGAATGATTTTTCTCCTAATCAATCCCCTTTCTCTCTGTTGTAGAAATTGAATAAATTCATTGATCTATTTTCAAGTTCACAGACTCTTTTCCCTCTAGTCTTCCTTGTGTTATTAAGACCATCAAGTAAATTTTTATTCCAGATACTGTGTTAGAAGAATCACTTCTAATAGTTTCTATTTCTGTGTTCAGAACATTGATCTATTTATTTCAAGAGTGTCTGTCTCATTAAGCATGACTATAATAGTTGTTTTGAGGTCTTTGAAACAATTGCAGTGTCTTGAGTACCATGAGGTTGATGTCTGATTGTTTTTTCTCTTGAGAATTGGTCACATTTGCTGCATTTCTTTTTGTATGTTGAGTAACTTTAGATTATATCCTGGACGCTTTGAATGCTGTATTATGAGGCTCTGGAGTCTGTTAAGATCCTCTAGAGAGTGCCTACTCTATTACTTTCACAAGCAATGAACCTGGGCATATTCAGACTGCAGATTCTGACCTTCTGTGGGTAGAGATACAATGCCAGCTCAGATGTCAGTGCATTTGCCTTTTCATGGGTCTGTCCCACATATGGGCAGCCCAGCATGAGCCTGGAACTGGTGTCTGTCCATACACAGAATTAGAAGACCCCCTTCCCTAATTCTTCCCTCTCCATTGCGTCTACCACATTCTGTGGCTGCCAGACCCTTGTCTCTAATCCTCTGGGTAGAAATTTGGTGCTTCTCTAAAAGTTTTATTCATATATACCGCTGAGTAATTTTGTGTGATCAGGCAAAACCCTGAGGGAAGGAGGGGTGAAGCAATAATGAGCATTACCCCCTCACTCCAGATTATAGGGTCTTCTTTCTCCATTCATTCTAACCAGAAAGATAAGCGTTCTCTTTGTGTTTTACTTGCCACCATCCCCACCCAATATAGCTTCAGAACTGAGGGCATCCTCACAGCATGATAAATAAATGGGTGGAAAGAGACAAATATTCCTTCCAGAGGAATTCCCAACAATTCTTGCAGATTTTCCTTCCACTCGGATTGTGTAGGTGTAGGTAGGCTGGGTGTCATGGTTTGGATCTGAAGTGTTCTCCCCACCAAAACAAAACAAAAAACTCATGTGATGGAAACCTGGTTCCCAGTGCAGCAAGGGAGCTTCAGAGGTGGGGCGTGGCTGGAGGAGGTGTCTTCCTGAGGGCGTGGCCTTAAGTACTATGTCTATCCCTGGACCTGTGATGTTTCTGCTGAGGAGCCATCCAACAACCATGGATGGTGATCTGTGGGAGAGATAGGCTGCAATGTTTTGGCTCCATATTTCCCAGTACCTGAAGTCCTAAGTTATCTTCCCTGATCCTTCGAGTCTTATAAAGGCAATTAAATTGCTGCATGAGTATCAACACTCAATCGTTATCTTTTGGTATAGTGCAAACATTCATTCTGTGATTGCCTGGGCATTTTTGTCTCATAAATTTAATTTGCATTTTGTGCACACCTAGATCTTAATTAGGGAACTGTGCCTAAATGCTTTCTGATCTGTGACATTCCTTTGGTGGCCCAAATTCCTGTTTCACAATTGGAAATAAAATTTACGAAGCAAATAGTTCCAGAAAGAAGGATGAAGGGGGGCTAACCTTTGTGAAACAACCACTGTACATTTGTCTAGATGTTCAACACACACACACACACTTTGGCATACTAGGAATTGAACCCAGGGAAATTCTACCTCTAACTCTACCTCTGAGCTACATCCCCAACGCTTTTGATATTTTATTTTGAAACAGGGTCTTACTAAGTTGCTGAGACTCTCACTATATTGCTGAGGCTGGCCTCAAACTTTTGATCCTCCTGTCTCAGGCAATCAAGTAATGGGATTACAGGCACGCACCACCACTCTTAGCTCAGATGTTCACCATACTTAATCCCACTCAAACACATAAGCCCTGTGAAGGAGCCTCTCAGGATAGAAGTCCAAGTTTACAGATGAGGAGCCCAAGGTGCAGAAAAATGGATCAGGTGTCTTGATTCACATTCCATAGCCAGTAAGTATGAGAACCAATATTAAACCCAAACTTCATGTTCTCATTCTCACTGCACTAGCCTCCAGGCTCAAGGGGAAAGAAGAAGGAAGGCAAAAGAGTGGCAGAAGAAGGAGGAAGGGAAGCTGAGCATTTATCAGTAAATACATGGAACAGATGCTAACCAATGTCCTTGCAGGACCCTCTACTATCATGGTCCTGTATGTGTGTTATTGACACTTAGGTGCAGCTCCCTGTTTTGGTAATGTTCTATTGGAAATGGCATGGTACTGGAGCATCCTGTGTATCCATTTCCCTAAGTACACCCTCCACCTTCTTCTAGGAATGACTTATGGCAGCTGAGGAAGAAATAACTGAAATGAACATTTTTTACTTGGAGGAAAGTTTGAAAGGAGAAGGAATCTAGAGAAGGAGGCAACCGTGAATGAGGAAATAAAACAACCAACACACCCCTCCTTCCCCCAGTGAGACACTGGAGTTAATTTTGGTTCTATTCTCCATTTCAATGGGGAGGTTGGGGTTAATATAAGGGCACAGGATTCTTTTGCTAAAGATATCTTATTCAGAGTAGTAGAAAAGGTCCTGCCTTTTTATTTCGTGGTTTACACATGCATAATGAAGTCACGTTGTGATTGTAACAGAATGAGCAGAGGGAAGAAAGAGATCCCAAGAATGAACCGATAGCAGCTTTAGATTGCCATGGCGAAAACTGAATGAGCAAACACAAAATCAAGACCTGTAAGGTAAGTAACAATTAAGGGTTTAAGATAAATATAATTAGATTTATATTGAGTGCAGAATCAATGAGAAAAGTTCATCTGTGACCAAACCTTATTTGTTCTACATGATCACCCTTTAATATCCCTTTCCCCCACGAGAGAGCCCGCTCCAGCTGAAATTGCCATGTGAATACTGACTCTAGTATTGATTTCATGAAACATCTTCTTTGCAAGTATTGGTTGGCCCACGAAGAATTCTAATTTAATGACAGAATACATTATCATGAAAACAATGGCGATTACAACAGCTTTAGAAAGTCATTTTACGAACTGAGGTCCACAGAATTCACAGCCTGTATTTTAATGGATGGGATCCTGTGAAGGAACAGGTGCGCATGAGAGAATGGGCGAGCCCCACGCTTGGGGTTTGCTACCATTCAAAACCTTCTACCACTAGTTCCCTTTCTTCTCTTTTCTGAAGCATTCCCAGCTTAGTGTATGCATTTTGCAAACACATGCACATTTAGGAACCTGTAGATGTCTGTTTTTGTATGTCACATAATGTTATACAGTTCCATGCATTTGTCTTATATACACATATGCATTGAAAACCATACTCTACCCAAGGGGTTCTTCATCTTGTTTTTCTTTATTTCAAAGTGTGCAGACGCTCCTTCTATCAGGACATACACATTTTTTCCTGGTTTTCATGAGGAACGTAGGATTCTATCCTGTGACTGCACTATTGCTTGTATATGCATAACTTCACAAAGAGGCATTTAGGTTATTTTAGATTTGGGGTTATTAATAATAATAGTGCTGAATGCTCCTGTGTAAGTCTCTGTGTTCATGTGTAATTATTCCCTATGGGCAAGGAACCAGGAGATAATTGCTGGGTGAAAAGATATGCCATTTTTACTTTAAGTGGATACTGCCAAATTGCTCCCTAAAAAAATTACACCCTCACTAAGGATGTATAAGCTCTTTTTTTTTTTTTTTTGCGGTACTGGGGATTGAACTCAGGGGCATTCTACCTCTGAGCTACACCCCCAGCTCTATTTTGTTATTCTTTATTTTGAAACCGAGTCTCACTAAGTTGCGGAGTGCCTCACTAGGTAGCTGAGGCTGGCTGCGAACCCGGATCCTCCAGTCTCAGCCTCCCAAATGCTGGGTTTACAAGCGTGCGCCACCACGAAGCTCATTTTTTTTAATGGCCCAACATTGCATATAACCAGTCTGAAATTTTAGCCAAGTAAACAGATAAAAAATGATATTTCATTGTTAGTTAAATTTACCTTTTTTACGAATACGAGGGCCTGCGAGTGAAGTTGAGTGTGTTTTAATGTAGAATATTTCTTTTATGAAACAATAATTCACTGGTCTCACTCTTCTTCACTGCCCCTTTTTCTCATGGATTTATAGAAATTTTCAATATATTCACTATTGAAACTTGGTGTCATATACTGCTGTTGTCGGTTAAGACCACATGGTAGAGATGGACGTTGAGTCTGAGGGCTTCGGCGTGGAGTCCTGGCTGTGCCACTTCCTGATGACAGGGCCTGGGACATGCTACTTGGACTCCTTAATCCTCAATTTCCTTAAAATTGGGCTGGGCAAAATTTGAGGACAAAGTGAGGCCATGCATGTGCTATAGTACTTCCTGAGTTGTGGTTATTTCATGTCACCGTGGCTGACAATCTTGTTATTTCTGGCAGAGTTCTGTCTGTGGCCAAGATCTAAGTTCTCACCGAAACAGGGAGAAGAAATATGTTTTATTGACTTCCTTTAAAAGTACATTTTGTAATTATGATATTTAAAGGGAGCATCAGGTACCACTTGAGCGCTGGGTTTGCCATCTGTGTTAAAGGCATTCTCAGATTCTTTTTCTATGAAAATACACAATGAGGATTTCAGGTAATCATGCAAGCTGTTCTCTCAAAACCAAGGGCCGAACTCCTATCGCGAAACTGAGCATTGCACGGCGGTGCTTTTCTAAGATACAAGGACACTCTGACTTGCAGCTCTGGGTTCTTGCTCCAAGCAATGATGCCATGGAATACTTAAGGAAACAACCAAAACGTTGCCGTTTTATTGGGTCCGATACCCCTCTGCTCTTTCTGGCAGGGTAGACATCACCTTTTCCACTTGTTCATTAAAAAGGGAGAGGCCCTTAAATTTCTGTTAATAAGGAGAATGAATCTATTATCACAATGTTGAATCCGAGCCAGAAGTTCTTTAAATTTGGACACAGTGAGCTGGGGTGTAAGGGGTAACATTTTACTGAAGGAAACTTACAGCGAAGACACTTTTGTCCAAATATCCTATCCTGATCCAGGCTACCTCTGCAAGCCAGCAGTGGCTGATGTGAACATTCTTGAAGAAAGGCTGGATGCTAACCATTCACTAAACTGTACCGAACAATTTGTTCTATACCTTGGTGGTGGGGGGGGGGCAGGGTGGAGATTCTTGTAAAGAAGCCTTTAAAACATAATTAACACTTTTCTAAGTCAAGACTTAAGACTCCCAACTAAGTACTTCCTTACATTTGTTGACAGTATCCATGAGCTTTACGATTTCCATTGCTCAGTGGCTTTCAAAGAAGTATCTTACTTTAAGGGTCTGGAGAATACCAACTCCTCTTAAAACGCATGTGGAAATAGTGCGCACAAACCAATCAGAGGTAGAATTATTTGTGTGTATCTTTGTGATACCCCAACTTACTCAATTCCAGATGACACACCTGAAGTTTCAAACGACAGACAATGAAAGGCATCGTGAGAGAAGACATGGGCCTTTCTCCACCTGGCTTGTGAAAGACCTTTATCCCTGGTGGAGAGGGGGCAGGGACAAAATTCACAGCTTATTGACAGGTGTTGGTTGAACTTGGAGTAGATTATTCTTTCTATGGGTTTTATAATTAGATCAGGATTGTTCCTGAGTGAAAAATACACAAATAAAAGATCCGCTTCAATCCCATTTCTCAGGCCTGGCATATCAGTTTCTCAGATCCAGAAGCTCAGAGGGGGAACGGGCTGGGGAAGGCTGGGGAAGCCTAGGTCCAGCTTAGGACCAGAGCCCCAGAACTGATGTTCTTGAACTGGGCTTTAGAATCACCTGGGGAACTTTCAAAACACAGATGCTTTGACTTTCCAAGTTAATTCCAGCACATTTCATAAGTGAAGATCGTGGCTTCGGACACTCATTGTCCAAAACATGAGCTAGTTTTCCACCCACAGAATGCAGTCTGGTAGCCCTTATTTGTTTAGAAACAGTGATAGAATCAGAATTTAAAGCTGTAGTTTCAAAGAAGAAATAAAAGTATGTGATAGATGCCAGGGGTGAGTTATTAGCCTGTGGTTGGTCCAAGCCCATGTAATCACAAGGATTCCATAAATTCTTGAAAGAGTTTGCTAAGTTTTGAGGGTATGTGAGTCAGCACATTTTAGGGATGACAGGTTTTAGTCATCACATTTGAGAGTGAGAGTTGAGGGGGGGTGTTCATTGTTTCAGAAGAAATCAAAGGAAGTCATGAACAGAAAATTTTTCAGAAACCACTGGGTGAACGCCCACTTTTGTAAAATTCATGCCCACACAATGGTGCATGCACAGAAAATCTGCAGATTAGAGAGGGCCGGTCCTGTGTGCTTTTCCAAACCTTCGCCTTTCTTCTCTTGTTCCCACACTCTGCTTGCTCTGGCCACCAACTTCTGGCTTCCAGGGGACTAGGCAGCTCCCACCTAGCATTCTGACCTAGAGAAAGTCACTTTTCTTTGTATACCTTAGCACAGCAGAGTTAAGTATGAGCTTCTCGAAAGCACAATGAAGCAAAATTAACAATGAAGACAGCAATCAGCCAAGGAAATAGGGACAAAACAGATCCTGAGAGTTGGAGCCCAGTGGAGAGTCCTCTTCCTATGTACCCAGGCTCCAAATTTCTGTTCCCTCCCCCAGATGGCTTGATGGCTTTACTCTCTTTCCACTCTCTCCACCAGCTGAGATGGTCTTGTTGGGGTGAGTCCTCAGTTCAGGAACTCAGAATCTTCAGGGTCCTTGGCTAATGTGATGGAAAAGAATTTCAGCATTTGCCAGTCAGAGACATGGACAGAGGTTTAATTGGGGAAAAGAAAAAAAAAAAAAGGAAGAAATACACATTCAAGAGAGAATGCGGGCCATCTCAAGATGAGGAAGGGCATTTTGGGGAGTTCAGGGCTGTCTTCTTATAGGGGACTGGGGAAAACAGGTAAGCGGAGATCTTCTGAGTCCCAGAGCAGGAGGGCAAGAGAGAGAGTCCTTGCCTCCTTAGTCCTTATATGAGAGGGGGGCTGGCCCAGAAGTCTGGAACACAGGTATAGGTGGGCGTTGGGGGGCGTTCCAAGTTGGATCCTCCTCTTCCTCAGATTTCAAGATGGATCTGACCTTGGCCCTGAATCTCAGGTGGGGACAGGGCGTTAGGGGATTAGGGTATGGGACCTCCTAAGAAACTTCCAAGGGGTGGAGTAGAGGCTGAAGCGCTTCAGTTCCAGGTTTTTTTTTTTTTTTTAATTAAAAGTGATATTTTACTTTTCCTGCCCTTTTGTCTCCTTTCTACCTACTTATTTCTTCTATCCTACATCAGTCTTAGTTCTGGAGACATGGGAACATTCTCAGAACCAAAAGAGCTGGCGCATCAACCGAGGGACTCTTAGTATTGCTTCTTTATGCCTGCAGCACCTCTCAGTATCAGTCCATTTCCAAACAAGGCTTGGAGAATAGGGCTAGACTTAAGTGTCAAATACCACCAGTAGATAAGGGGCATCCTAACAGGACTTCTTATATGGAAATGTGCAAATGGGCATCTTGTCAAAGTGCAGATCTGTACACCTTCTGAGAACTACAGTGAGAAGTGAGGTCCTAGAGCATTCTGTTGAGAATGAAGCCAGGGCTGGTGGATCCTGCAGCTCTGTCGGCCATGGGCTAGGGGAAGGGGCCAAGCAACCTTGATGTCATGTGTCTGTCAAGTCAGAGGGTGGCTCCTATTTTAGGTTCTCAGCCCTGTTCCCTCCTATAGCACTTGGTGGTTGTGCCAGATGTACTATCACAGGGGCTGCTTATTTCTCTCTTTCTTTGTCAATTTTATTTCTTCTTTTAGAGAGATGATATGTTGCCTGTGAACCAGGTACAGCTCCCATCATGCACCAGAGATGCCAGCAGAGAGCCAGGCTTGGCAGCAAGGTGCAGACTCGCTCCCTTCTGGTGACAGAGTGGGTCTGGAGGGTTTCTGATTCCCAAGCCTGCACAGCACAGTGTGGAGAGATCCCTGGATGTTTGAGGGCCATCAGTCTGTGGCCCTTCTGGCTGTTTTGTTTTCTGCCCCAGGACAGGCATCATGCCCATGCCCAGCCCTGAGACATAGGTGGTGAGATCTTGCCTCTCTTCTTCTGAGTTCTGACTCTGCTTCTACAATTCCTGGTCCAACCCAGATGGATTACTGAGGTGTGGTGCTAACGGTATCTGGTGTCGACCTTGTCTCTGAGCCACAGCATCTTACCCCACCTTCTCAGACTGTTAACAAAAGACCCTTGGAAGCTGATTCCACTCCTACATTGACCAGCATTGGCTCTTACTATGACACAGTAAGTCTAATGTCCCTGAATCTTGCAGTTCCAGCCCTAGGAGCTGCTGGCATGTTAAATGATTTCTAGGAGTAGCAATATTAGCACTAGCAATTATAATAAGAAAAGCAGTAACAATGAAGATTTATTGAGGGATCCCTACCCCCAACCTCTAGACTCAAGGAATCACATATATTGTTGCATTTAATTTTTAGAAAGACCCTATGACATACTTTCCATTTGGGGGCAACATCTTCCCCATGGAGAAACTGAGGCCTGGAAGAATGAAGAAACTTGCTGAAGATCACTCAGATAGTAAGAGGTGAAGCTTAGATGGGAAGTCATCATTTTTGGGCTGCGAGTCTGTGCTATTAGCCACTCTGCACAGTGTTTCTACTGCCAGGTGCCCAAGTTCATCCTTGATCAACAACTGCTGGAACCCCCACTGAAAGAGCTACCAATGACATTCTTTTAGTAGCTGCTCAACATCAACTGGTTAAATGTCTTTGGGGGCATTGGATCGTGCAGCATTTGTAGTCTCAGATCTTCACAATCAAAGATCTCAAAAGTTCACAGGCACTCTTCTCTATAGAGAGATGTCTGCTCGGAGTCTAAATACCTGAGAAGTGGATACCTTCTGCCATCCCCAAATGATGTAGTGGATTAGTAAGGAAACATGGCCAGCAGAAAGTGGATTTCATGGAGTATTTCATGCTTGGAGTGATTCTAAAACTTTATGGCAATAGTTGAGCGGCATGACGCTGCCATATGTCAGTAGGAAGCAGAAGGCAGGAGACGGTTGCCTTCCTAGCCTATGAGTAAGTGGTCCAATTGCTAGAATCTTTGGCCCCTCTTGGCATATGATGGCCCTGGCACACAGCAGCAGTGCCACATGGAAATGCTACCAGGTAGTTCAGGCTTTGGGGAAAATAACATTTCAGGCCGTTGAATTAATTGCTATTGCTTTGCATTTGTATTACATCTGTCCTCCAGGCCGTCGCCACAACTTTAAAAGGTAGTTTGTAAAGGCCAGAGATATTCTGAGAGATTGCTCAGTGCCTCGTCTGTGGCATTTTCTGGTTCATACCTGTTACAAGGGAGAGCAGTGCTTATTAGCACTTTCTAAGGGAACCATGTGGTCATGTGCTCGGTGCCACTAAGGTCTCAGACACCACTGTTGTGGATGGCAATGCAGGATCGCTGGTCGTAAGCAACAGAAGTGGATTCCAGCTCACTTGATGAGAAAAGAAAGGCATTATTAGAAAGGATGTGGTTGTTTACAAAAAGGAAAAGCTGAAGAATCAGACAGTACAGAAAGAGGGAAAGCTTCAGAAATCTAGGCATCAGTGGAAGATGTTTTGCCTTTTCATTCTGCTCATTACCAAGATGAAACCGTTCATTTCCCCCCTTGTGGCACCTTTGCCAAGACTCTCGGGTTGGAGGGCATTTGACTATCTTGCTTGGATGCAGAGACCACCCTTTGGGAGGAAGAAGGAGACACATCTTCACTGCCAATTCTGTTGTGGTAGGTCGATTCCAGAAATGGCCCTGGTGTCCTCTCCCTTTATTCATGCTCCTTGACATGAGACTTTGCAGCTTTTCCCATCAAGAGGAGATGCTATGGCTTTCTCTGCCCCTGAACCTGGGCTGGCTGGCTGACTTGCTTTACCTTATGGTAAAGGTGACATGACATTTTTGAACATAGACCTCAGGGGATATTGTAAGTTTATGCTCTGTTTCTTGAAAACTGGTTGTAATGTTAATTCTAGGTGTCAACTTGGTTGGCCTAAAGGATACCCAGATAGCTGGGAAAACATTATTTATGAATGTGCCCCATGAGAGTATTTTGGAAGAAATTGGCATTTGAATTGGTAGATGTAGTAACAGAGTGTGAGTGGGCCTGATCCAATGCACTGAGGGCACCCATTTTTAAAAAAAAGGTAGAGGAAGTATTAATCCACTCTCTTTTGGAGAATGGGTATCCATTTCCTCCTGCCTTTGGAAATTGGAATGCTTGGTTCTTGGGGGCTTAGGCTGCTTCTCCCTCAGTCCTGGTTCTCTGGCCTTGGAGCTTGGACTGGTAATCACTCCACGGGCTCCCAGGCCTTGGAACTTGAACTTCATTATGCCACCACATGCCCGGGCTATTCAGCTTGCAGACAGCAGATTGTGGGACTTCTTTACTTCTTTACACACAACATATGTTGGTATATGTACTCAAGACCAAAACTTTTTTTTTTTTACACTGACTTCAAAGAATGTCCAAACCTTTCTGAGGACTACAATCAGATTTTTCTTTCCTTTTTTTTTTAATTCAGAAAATTATAATTTTGTTACATTAATAGTAATAATTTGTTATCATTAATAGTTTTGCTCATTGTCCATTCACTTCCTTCCAGAGTAAGTTATCCGCAAATTATACCATTATAGTGTTTGGCTTTCACACGCTTCTGGCATTTATGATTCAAACCAAAAAAAAAAAACAATACTATGTGTAAAAATAACAGTACTTTTGAATACATGAGAGGACGTTCAGCACACTTTTTGAAAATAAATTCTTTTTATGTATAAGTAAATTAATTATAAATTCAGTGTTTTCTATTTTTAAACCAAAGATTTATGCTTATTATCTTTTTTATTATTTATCTATAAGCTTCCTATATAACAATGTTTCATTCAGTTATTTAAGGCACATCATTATATATATTTGTATATCTCTCCTTAATTTCAATAAGAAATAAGATCAAATGAAACATAATCCAATACAGTTTTATTGGTTTTATAGAATGCAGCTTTACTTACCATGGTCTAATGTCAAATAATATAAGAATTCACTTGAGCCGGGCATGGTGGTGCACGCTTGTAATCCCAGCATTTGGGAGGCTGAGACCAGAGGATCCAGGTTCGAGGCCAGCCTCAGCTACCTAGTGAGGCACTCCGCAACTTAGTGAGACCTGGTTTCAAAAAAATAAAGAATAAAAAATAGGGCTGGGGTATAGCTCGAAGGTAGAATGCTCCTGAGTTCAATCCCCAGTACCGCAAAAAAAAAAAAAACAAAAAATTCACTTATAGTTAAAAACTTATTCTAGAATACTTCCATTCCTTTACCCCAGTGTTTGCGCTGTTTTCACTGAACATTTTACTTTTACATGGATTATAAATACCACACTGCAGTTTTGTCATTTTTGTTGTGAATGATCAATTATCCTCTAAAACATTTAACCAGTGAAAAACACATATATTTACCCATGGGGTCAGATTATAGTGCTCTTCATTCTTGTGGAGAGATTCATATTTCCATCTGTCATAATTTCTCCCTGTTAGCGGGACTACCCTTAGCATACTTTATAGTGAGGATTTGTTGGTGATATATTCATTTAGCTTTTGCAAGTCCTTATTTTGCCTTCAACTTTTGAGACATATTTTAATTGGATATGGAATTCTAGATTGACAACTCTCTCACTACTTGAAGATGTTGCTTTAACATGTTCTTGCCTGCATTATCTCAGAGAAGAAAGACATTGCCATCCTTATCTTGGTTCCTATGTATATATCATATGTCTTCTTTCTCTCTCTCTCTCTCTCTCTCTCTCTCATTGCTTTTAAGGTTTTCTATTTATCACTGATTTGAGTAGTTGGTTATATTGTGGAGTTCACTGAACTTCTTGTATCTGTGGGTTTAGAGTTTACATCAAAGTTGGACAACTCTCAGCCATTCTTTTTTTTTTTTTTCCAGTGGTATAGGGGGATTGAACCTAGTGGCATTCTACCTCTGAGCTACACTCCCAGGCCAGTTTTATTTTTTATTTTCAAGCAGGGTCTCATTCGTTGTGGAGAGTCTCACTAAGATGTGGAAGCTAGCTGTGAATCTGGGATTCTCCTGTCTCAGTCTCTCAAGTACTAGGATCATAGGCATGCACCACCATGCCTGGCCATTGTTCTTTGCAAATATTTTTTTTTTTCTGTCTATCCCCCTGACCTTACAGAGTTACAATTACATGTATATTAGGCTGATTAAAGTTGCCCCATAACTCACTATTTTTTGAGTCTTTTTTCCCCTCTCTATGTTCCATGTGGGACAGTTTCATTTGCTATGCTTCAAGTTCACTAACCTTTCCTTCTGCAATGTCTAACCCGACATTAATCCCATCTACAAATTCTCTTCACAGTTTTCATTTCTTGACATTCAATTTGAGTCTTTAAAACACCTTTTGTCTCTGTGTAACTTTTTGACCACATGGGAAATAGTTATAATAAATGTTTTAATATCTTGTCTGCCCAATATCTAAGTGTATGCTTGGTTGGTTTCAGTTGACTTTTCTGCTTATTATGGGTTGTATTTTTTTCTGCTTGCTTGCATGCATGATAATTTTAATGAAGTGCAAGATACTTTGAGTTTTACTCTTTTGGGGGTGATGCATTATTTTTGTTGTTGTTATTGCTATTCCTGTAGATCTTTCTGAGCTCTGTTCTGAGATGCAATTATTTGGAAAAGAGTTTGATCCTTTCACCTCTTGCTTTTAAGATTTTCCAGTAAGATCAGAGGAGTGCTCAGATTATGATTAGTTAATTTCCACCACTGAGTCAAAGCCCTCGGAGACCTTGTTTTTCATTTCGCTAGTGGAAACAGGCATGCATTATTTCTAGTCTTGTGTAAGAACAGAGACTTGTTACTTCTAATGCTTCCAGGTAATTATTTCCTTGCCTTTAGCTGTTTCTTCACACTCACGCACTGACCAGCACTCAGCTAAAGACTTGAAGGAGACCCTGGTCAGACCCTGTGCTTCTGTCTCTGCCTTGCTCTCGTCTCTCCGTTGTTCTGTTCCCTTGGTTCTAGCCAACGTGGCCTCTCCAGAGGCCAAATCAGAAAATCACTGTTTACTCCGAGGTTCCTTCTCTATGAATTGGAAATTCTCTGTGAATTGGAAATTCTCTTCAGGTGTATGAGGAAGTCACGTGGCTCACATTGTTAGCTTCTCGTCTTTTAAGCATCACTGTTCATTGCCTAATGTTCAGTGTTTTGCAGATTCTGAAAGCTATTGATTTTTACTTATTGATTCTCTAACCTCACATCTTACGTAACTCCTTTATGCATCTCTAAAATGTACTCAGTGATATTTTTGGGTTTTTAAAGGAAGGAGCCATATCAATATAAGAAGGGTTATTTTCATATTTTCCATTCTAAATTTAATATTCTGATCTTTTTCCTTTGTAGTCATCTAGTCAGTAATACTTTTAGTCCAGTAATGAATAATAGAGATAGATGAGAGAATAGTAGGGCTTTCTCCAGAGTTTAATGGGATTGCTTCCATGATTTCATGATTAAGTATGGTATTAGATATAGATTCTTTTTTCTGTTTATTTCCATTCTTGAACCAATGGAGAAGATATTTTTCTATGCCTTGTTTAGGTAGCTTTGTTTTTGTTAAAATACAAGTGTTACATCTTTTTCTAAATGCTATAAAATCTATTCAGATTATCATATGGCTTTTCTCACTTAATGTGCTATTACAGTGAATTCCACTAATGCATTTTCCTAAAATTGCATTCCTGATAAAAGCCATGATTAGTCAAGCTGTATCTTTAAAAAAATCACTCAACTTTATTTGCCAGTCCCTTACTATTTTAAAATCTGTTTGCAACTGGGAATTGCTGATTGTGTGTGTGTGTGTGTGTGTGTGTGTGTGTGCATGCACATGCACACACATTTATATGGATGTTCAATCTGTCAACTTTTAGAATTAAGATTTTACTGGAGTCAAAAATAGGGGAAGCAATTATATTAAAGAAGTAATAAAATACATGTATAGTCCTATAACCAAGACAATAAAAAATCAAATCAATGGTTAAAAATTCCCTGGTGGTTTCTATCAAACCTTTAAGTAACTAATAATCCTACATATATTCTTCTATAAAATGTAACATATAAAATTCTACCTAATCTTTCTAATTTTAGGAAGCTAGAATGAGCTGTATTCTAAGATCAGACAAAAATTTTAACACATAGACACACATGCCAATATCTAATTTGAGGGTGGAAAAAGAGTTTCATATACTTCTCTTAGTGCATTATAATTAACATCCTAGTGAGGATAGATGTGAGACAAACACACACGAACACAGCTCTTGGTGCATTTCCTTCTGCATCCTGCTCTGCTCTTCCTCCCTCCCTCCCTGGACATGTTAGCGAGATTGGTAGTATTACCTTCATATATTGCCATGGTATTATTTGAACTGTGTCCTTCCTCAGTCTGTTTCCCAAATACCACAAAGGAAATAAGGGAAGTTAAGTAGAGAAAAATCAAATACATCAAAATAAAAGGTTGTAATTCATTCCAGGGTTTAAAGGGGTATGAAGATAATTCCAAAAGCATATACATCACAGAGGGTCAATATCAAAATATATTTTAGAAAAGCCTTCTAGAATCAATGAAAGAAAGCCAGAAAATGATACACATATGGGCAAAACTAATAATTCTTATTAGATATTATTATAAAAATATGAATCAACCATAATTGTATCAATTGCTCAATGAGAATATAAATTCATATGTCTATTTTGTAAAACGATTGGTCATTATTTTTTAAAACTGAAGATGCACGTACTCTAAAACCCATTCCAAGGCATATGTCCATCTCACTGATACGTGTTCAAGAGTATTAATAGTAGAAACGTTTTTGATAGCTAAACTTAGAAAAAAAATAAACAAAAGTCCATTAGTAGGAGAATGAATTGTAATATGTTTATGCAATAGAATCCTCTGTAGAAGTCGGGAAGAGTTGAGTACAGCTATGTATTTTCATATTAATGGATGAGTCCCATGAGCAGAGTATTACATGGGAAGAAAGAGGCAGTAAAACCATAGAGCGTAGTACTCCTGACATGAAGGTCAAAGGCATAAAGTATGAGTAGTGTATTATTTAAGGATTCGTACATCGCGATGGTAAACAAATGATGAATGTGATGTAAGAAGACCAGTCACCCTGGGAAGGACGGAGGTAATGAGTGTGAGGAGACAGGGGACAGGGACACAGTACCCGAGGGTCTTCAGCAGTATTGCTGCTGTTTAATTAATCTTGCGGAGGGTTTATGAGTACTTTAAAAATTGTTTTTATACCTCACACCTCTATTTTATTCATGTTCTTTGGGATGTGGAAAATACCTCATAATAATAAAAGAGAAATAAATCTTGCATTTACGTTGGCTGTGTAGTGTGACAGTAGTTTGTTTATCTTACTCACCCTTCTGAAAGAGCCGCCCTGGAAGTTATAATTTATTCAAATGTATTATGAACTAATTGAATTTTAAGATGGTGTTTGGAGGTTTCAAGTTCTTGCCCATGATTGTGTCTTTGGAAAAGGTATCTTCTGAGTAACCAATTAAAGTATTTAATTGAAAATTTTACACTTACACTGGCCAAAAAAAAAGTGTAAACACAATCAACTTATTTTAAATGCTCTCTGTGAAATAATTAATGCATGTCTTCTGAAAATGAAAGGTACAATTTTTATTAGTTCACAGATAAATTCTTAACAGTAATATTAGAATGAAATTATAATTCAAACTGTGTTTTATCATTAGTTTTGTTTTTACCATAATATTGCATTAAAAAAGGAAACTACAATGAGTTCTATGTTCTTAAAACTGACAAAATGCCCAAAGTATACTTATTTCTATAATAATAATAATAATAATAATAATAATAATAATAATAAGTAAAATTAAACTAATTCAGTGTGAGCATAATACCTGAGGTGTGAGTCTCCATGTGTATACTCATATGGTTTACATGTGAAATTTTCCTAAAGCTAATATATTAAGAAAAAAATATATGTTATTTTGGGTCTTATAGGTATGGTTTTGAGGAGAGAGAAGGAACTCTACCTTCCTTTTTGACAAGCTTGCTATGCCTCTGAGAGGTCACTGCTCTTGCCTTTGCCTAGAATACTCTTCCTCTAGATACTCTATCTCATTCTTATCTCCACTGGCCTTGTCAGTAAGCTAGTTCCCAGTCTGAAAATTCCAAGAACACTCCTTAGTCATAGGCAAAAGTAGATGGTTGGCTACCTTAATTTGAACTCCCTTGTCTTAAAAAAGTGGACATAACATGCTGAGCCAGTTTTCTCAAAGGATTACTGAAGAAGCTCAATGAAAATTGTGTAGATGTGCTATACAAAGGTGGTGGAGGTTCTATTTCTTTTCCTGGATGTTTTATTCTATTTAATGTTGCTGTACCACAATATCTGAGGGTGAGTAAATCATAAAGAAAAGAGTCTGTTTTGTAACATAACGCCCGAGGCCAAGTAAATTATAAAGAAAAAAAAAAGATCTCCAGTTACATCAGTATTCATTCATAAGGGTTTTCCAGAACTAGGAGTAGAAAGTAGTATACAAGAGGAGATTTATTAGGGGAATTGGCTCCTATGGCTATGGGATCTTGCAGTCCTGTGACAGGTCCTCTACAAGCTGAAGATCCTGGGTACCAGTAGTGTGGCTCAGACCAAGTTTAAAACTGGGGGAGGGAGGTTGGTGTAACTTCTGGAGTCCAAAATCCAGAGAGCCTCAGGTTTAGATATCCAAGAGGAGCAAAGGAGAAAGTAGTTTATCCTGTTGCAGGACAGAGAGAGTTCTGTCCTGGACTGTAGAGGGTTGGATGGGGCCTGCCCACCTCTGCTGTGTGTTTTTATCACTTAGTCCAATCAGATTCACCAATTTCTTCTGGAAAGCCCTCTCAGACACACTGAGCAATAATACTTTGCCAATTCTCTAGAGATTCTTAGCCCTACCAAGTTGATACCTAAAATTAATCACTATCCCATTTATACTATTAACGTATGTCATGCAGAATAGTTCATATATCCTTATTTACCTTAATTTCCACACCTCCTTCTTCATCTGGAGTCCCTCTTACGTCCCATTTTCTCCCTAGCTTCCACATATTAGGGAGAGCATTCGATTCTTAACTTTTTGTGACTGACTAATCTCACTTAACACAATGTTTTCCAGTTCCATCCATTTCCTTGCAAATAACATGATTTTGTTCTTTTTTATGGCTGAGTAAAATTCCATTGTGTACATATCCCATAGTTTTGTAATCCATTCATCTGATGGACATCTTGGCTGTTTTCATAGTTTGGCAATTGTAAACTGTGCACCTATAAACATAGATACACATGCGTCGGTCTGGTAGTTTGGTTCCCATTCTTTTGGGTAGATACCCAGAAGTGGTATTGCTGGATCATATGGTAGGATCATTCCTATTCGTCTGAGGATCCTCGATATTGTTTTCCAAAGTGGTTGCACTAATTTGCAATCCCACCAACAATGTATTAGTGTTCCCACTTCTCCACATCCTCCCCAGCAGTTGTTTGTGTTCTTGATGATTGCCATTCTGATTGGAGTTAGGTGAAATCTCAAGGTAGTTTTGATTTGCATCTCTCTGATTGCTAATGATGTAGAACATTTCCTCATACATTTATTGGCCATTTGTATTTCTTCTTTTGTGAAGTGTCTATTTAGATCCTTTGCCCATTTTTTTAATTGGGTTGTTTTCTTAGCTGTGAGTTTCTTGAGTTCTCTGTATGTCCACACCTCACAGCACTTATTATTGTCTAACATACTTTTAATTTTTCTTATCCTTTGTTATTTTCCTTGTTTGTCTGCAAAACAGGATGTAACTTGCTGAAGGACAGGGATTTTTGCTTCCTTTTACTTATTGTGGTGTTACCAATACTGCAATAAATATTTGTACAATGAATATAAGATTAGTTGTATGCTGTTCCAAAGCAAGAACTATGGGTCATTACAAGGACACCGTGTCTTAGTCGACTTCCCAGCACTATAACAAATATTGGAGACAATTTACATATGAAGACAGAGGCTTATTTTTGGTCCACAGTTTTAGAAGGTTTCAGTTCACCATCACTTGGCATCATTGTTTGGACCTAATGGTGGCACATTATGGTGGGAAGGCAATGTAGAGCAAAACCTCTACCTCATGGCCAGGGAGTGAAAGAAAGAAAGGAAGGGGCTGGACCTGGAGTCTATAATCCCCCGAGAGCACCCCCTTCTCATGACCTGAAGACCTCTCGCTAAGCCCCACCCCTTAAGGTTCCACAATCTCCCAGGAGTGCCAAGCTGGGCACTACGTTTTTAACACATAGACCTTTGGGAGGTCTTTCAGACCCAAACTATAGCAAATAGCTTTGGTTAAAATAAACTTAAGCCAGCCAGGCGTGGTGGCGCACGCTTGTAATCCCAGCATTTGGGAGGCTGAGACTGGAGGATCCAGGTTCGTGGCCAGCCGCAGCTACCTAGTGAGGCACTCTGCAACTTAGTGAGACCCTGTTTCAAAATAAAGAATACAAAATAGGGCTGGGGGTGAGTTCAATCCCCAGTACTGCAAAATAAATAAAAAATAAATAAATAAAATAAAAAATAAACTTAAAACCACTGGACAGAAATGTATACAGGCATGAATTTTCTTCTTCTTTTCTTTTTTTTTGGTATTGGAGGCTGAATCTAGACGCATTCTACCTCTGAGCTATACTCCAAAACTCTTCTATTTTTTCTTTTGAAACAGTATCTTGTCAAGTTGCTGAGGGTCTTGCTAAGTTGCTGAGGCTGGTCTTGAACCTACAATCTTCCTGTCTCAGCCTCCCAAGGACTGGGATTACATGCCCTATGCCAGGTTGTAGTCATGTATTTTCTATAAGTCCAGTGGAACTCAAATTGTTATAAATAATGCAAAATAAATGAATGTTGTTGTAAATCATTGAGAGGATGTATTGAAAATTGCCACTAAAGGCTTTTGTGAAAAATCTTATAAATTACAGTCTTAAGCTGGTAAATTTTGAGTATACTTTTTGTCCTCGGAAAAATAAATACTCATAAATAGTTAAGATTTTAGTTAGTTATTTAGCATAGTCTAAGTAGAGAGTGTAAAATTCAAGTAATCATGCAACAGATAAATGTTTCAGAGAATATTTAAAATACCAGTCTGAAATCTTGATTTATTTATTTATTTATTTATTTATTTATTTATTTATTTATTTTTTGCGGTACTGGGGATTGAACTCAGGGACATTCTACCTCCGAGCTATACCCCCAGCCCTATTTTTGTATTCTTTATTTTGAAACAGGGTCTCACTAAGTTGCGGAGTGCCTCACTAGGTAGCTGAGGCTGGCGGCGAACCCGGATCCTCCTGTCTCAGCCTCCCGAATGCTGGGATTACAAGCGTGCGCCACCACGCCCAGCTGAAATCTTGATTTTAAAATTATGCATGATTTCTATCTTTTGTTAAAAAGTTGGAACACGCCAACTCTATTCCCAACAAATATGATTTAGCTTCCTGGCCCCAGGTTTGGGTTAGTACTCTTACTATAGGTTATCTTATTACTTAGAAAGAAGCACAAGTTCACAAAGTTGGTATGGGACATCTGTTGCCCACCCCCCCCCCCCAAAAAAAACCCATAAAACCTTTAGAGGTGGTATGGAAAATTTTCAGACATTATACTAAAGGCAATTTCCATTGGGAAAAACATGATAAGTTGACCACCTACACTAAAAGGAAATTATAGATAAGACAACTCACAGCTGTAGAAAGCAGGAGTCTTTAATAATATGCAAAAGCACTATAGTAGTTTGATTGTATTCAGGTAAGAGAACTTTTTTCAAGGTTGTCCGCACTCACCTCCCTTTACTCTTGCTTTGTGAGGTCAGGGATGAGATTGCCAACCATGATTCTTTCCTGCTGGCTGCCTTTATGCTAGGTTTTTGCCAATCAGGAGTCTTGAAGGCAGCAGGTAGGGCTGGTAGAAGGAGATTTGTATAGCTGCTTCAACTGTTTATGCTAATAGATTCTGTTCCTCAAAGTTCCTTCCCACAAGTCCCATCACCAAAGGACTTCACTTTATTCTTTTTTTAAACTATATTGTTCAGTATAGGAAGATTCATGATTGTCCTATGATATTGGTTGGTTGCACCTTTGATCAATATTAAGTGTATTCCTATTCAACATTCTTTGTCTGTCCTTAGCCTGCTTGCTATCCATCCATTCCTTGCCCACCTGTACTCTTCACAGTATTATGTGAGTGGATGGGGGCTGCCAAATTCAGGTGACAGGCCCTAAAACTCCAGTGTCAGCTGACTTTCAGATTGGCCAATGGTGGATTGGAAAGGAATTTGTGAATGGGAAAATGGAAAAGTCAGGGTACTTGTTTCCCTTCCTTCAGAAAACTGGGAATGGATCCAGCATATGATTCAGCTATACCACTCCTGGGTAGCTTTCCAAAGGGACTGAAATCAGTATACTATAATAATACATGCATACCATGTTTATAGCAGCACAATTCATAATACAGAAATTTTGGAAACAACCTAGGTGTCCATCAACAGACGGATGGATTACAAAATTATGGAATATGTGCACAATGGAACTCTACTCCGCAATAAAGAAGAACAACATGATGTCATGTTCGGGAAAATGGCTGGACCTGGAGGACATTCTGTTAAGTGAGATGAGCCAGTCACAGAAAGTGAAGGGGCAGATGTTTTCTCTCATAGCAGAATCTAGGGAGTAAGGAGATGCAAAAGGAGCTTCAGACAATGGAGGAGAAACTCCGGTGGAGCCGGAGGGGGTCTAGAGAAGAGTGGGAAGAGTGAGAATTAAGGGAGGAAACACTTCCATGGACATTACGTGCATATGTGAGAATACCAACGCCAATCTTAATATGGTGTCTGGGTAAAGGGGGGAGCAGGCAGGGAGCAGGGGGGCAAGTCACCAGCTGCTGCCAACTACCACTATTTACTATCTTATGATGTGAACCTTGAAGAGTATAATGCATCACTAAAAGTATAAAAAATAAATAAAAGGTGCCTTAGAAAAGCTTAAGTGTTACATAATGCAGCCTGTTTGGAGACAGGACATGGTTAGAGGGTGTGGATTCTCGAGGGCATCGCCACTTCATATCTCTCTCTCTCTCTCTCCACCACGAGAAGAGGGTGTCTTTTCCTCATCCTCCATGCCCTACGTCTGTACTACCAAGCCATTCTTACCCAGAGCTGGCTGATCATGGACTGACCTCTGAAATCATAAACCCTAAAATAAACTTTTCTTCCTTTAAATTATGCTTGTCAGGCATTTTTGTCTCAGCAATAACAAAGCTCACTATTAAAACGTTGTTAATATTTACCTGGCATGTCTTCATCTATTCTTTATTGTGGAGATCTTAAAACTCTGGTTTTAAGATCTCTTCTTTTAAGTGGACTAGAAGTGGGTTTTTGATTTTTGACTTAATCTGAGAAAATCTTTTGTTTTATATATATATATATATATGTATATATATACATATATATATTTCTTTTAAAAGACTAAATGAATCTTTTTGCATTTATTGTCATTGTTTTTGCCATTCTATTTTTGAACTATATGTTTCTGTTGTTCCTTTAGATGGTTTGATAAATTTTGGTTGGTTGATAAATTTCATTTGCTCTCTTTTACCTATAACAATTTAGAATTTTATAACTTTATTTTCAGTCATTAAGATCATTTTCAAAAAATGCTATCTTGAAATATAACACACTTTCAGAGAATTACTCATGACAGGAGTATGCAGCATGAGGAATGTTCACACAGGGAACCCGCTGTAGAATCAGCACCCCCAAAGGCTCCCCTTTGTTTTATTTCTTTTCCCTGAAAAGGATTCCTAAATTTTGATATGCAGTTTTGAGTCTATACATTTCTATAACATTATTATCTGTAATTTCTGAAGAAAATAAAATCTTAAGCATTTCTACAAATCTCTACCCACTCTCCCCTGTCCTTCAAAACTCAGGTTTTGATAGTATCTACAATTTATAAACCCTTCTTAATTTGGGCTCCAGATTTTCGAAAATATGGTTTTTAAATTTCCTTATGCCTCTTGTTTCTAAAAGTATCTCCTTTGAACAGTTGCGTTAAACCCCAGGAGTGCCTTGTCATCTTTGTTTTGATGTAGCTCTAGGTTTTACTGGTTCCTTTTCTCTTCAGCGTGTCTTAAATCTAAGGGTTTTCTCTTTTTTTGGATGCCTAAGTATGTTTTTTTTTTTTAATTTGGCTGGAGTTGTAATTGAGAAATGTTCTTTTTCAGAAATGACATTTGTTGGTATGTTTTCTGAGTCCTTGAACAACTGGAGAAATGCCTAGTTTGTCTTCATGTGTAAGTGACAACTTGGCTTAAAAAGGATTCAGGTTTACAGTATCCTTTCCCTAACCATACAGGCATTTCTGCATTGCATTCTGGCATTTAGCATTTTGTACAATGAGGTCAGCATATGCTTATTGCTTTTTCCTTCCTAATACAGTTTTTAAATTATTCTGGAATAACTTCTGGAAGTTCTTAGTTGTATTTGTTAGCATTTTGTACAATGAGGTCAGCATATGTTTACTGCTTTTTCCTTCCTAATACGTTTTAAAAAAATTATTCTAGAATAACTTCAGGAAGTTCTTAGTTGCATTTGTTAGGATTAACCTTTGAATTAAAAATGCTAGCAGAATGTATCTGATAATATGTGGTATCTTTAAGGTTTTCTTTTTTAGTGCATTGGCACTTCAGTTCTAAAAACTCCAGTATTTTTCAAATGGTACTTCTCAAATATATCTCATTGTCCTTTGCTTTACATTCTCAAATTAGGTATTCATTCATTCATTCATTCATTCATTCATTCATTCATTCATCATACTAGAGATTGAACCCAGGGGTATCAATCACCACAAGCCCTTTTTATTTTTGTTTTGAAAAAGGGTCTTGCTAGGTTACTGAGAGTTGTTAAGTTGCTGAGGTTGGTCCTAAACCTGTGATCCTCCTGTCTCAGCCTCCTATATACTAGGATTACAGGCATGTATCACCATATCACCATGCTTGGCTGAATTAGACTTTTAAATGGCTACACTGGAGGTTGTGTGTACGAACATTTTATTATTCTGCATCTTTCTGCATTTTATATAATTACACTCATATTTTTATTTATCTAAGAATTTTTTCGGTGTTTTGGTGTCTGATGCTGCTTCTTTTCCAGCCTGCTCTTGTTTTATATATGCAACATTGCCTTCAGTATCCCAAAGGATCCTCAGATTTTTGGTCATTTGTTTCTTTGCATTCTTGTTATTTCTTTGGGGGACTATGTGACCATGTCTTCTGTTGATTCAGGAAATGCCATCTCATGCTGTTATATGTCTTTAAAGAAATGGTGATCAACACACATGCACACCTATATATGACTAACATCTATTTAAGGCATATTTATACTTACACCATCAGGTCTAGCTGTAGGTCCCTTGCACCCTGACATTACTTAGAGTGTCATCTGTAGATTGTCAGTGTGGTGGTGAGATGTGGTGCCTTTGCTTAGGGTACCTAAGGGTACACCCACGGTGGTGATCTGAAGGTTCCTGGGAACTGCTTAGTTTCTTTTTCTGGCTCTCCTACCTATGTTTAGAGTGCAGCACCAACCCATGTATAAATATATATATAAATATATAATATATTATATATAATATATATAAATATATATAAATATATAAATATATTTATATATAAATATATGTATAAATATATATAAATACATATATATACATATATATATGTATTTTTGGGGGGGACTGTGGATTGAGCTTGGGGTATTCTACTCCAAGATAGCTATACCCTCAGCCCTTTCTAAACAATTTTAAATCTTTTTTTTTGTGGTGCTGGGGATTACTAAGTTGTGGATGGCCTCATTAAGTAGCTGAGGCTGGCCATGAACCTGGGTTCTCCTGTCTCAGCCTCCCAAGTACTTGGATTACAAGTGTCAAGTATGCATCATCACGCCTGGCTAATTTTAAATCTTTTTTTTTTTTTTTTGGTACTGGGGATTGAACTCAGGGACATTCTACCTCCAAGCTATACCCCCAGCCCTATTTTTTATTCTTTATTTTGAAACCGAGTCTCACTAAGTTGCGGAGTGCCTCACTAGGTAGCTGAGGCTGGCCGCAAACCCAGATCCTCCGGTCTCAACCTCCCGAATGCTGGGATTACAAGCATGTGCCACCACGCCCGGCTTTAATTTTAAATCTTAAAACAGAGTCTTGCTAAGTTGCTGAGGACCTCATTATGTTCCTGGAGCTGGCCATGAACCTGTGATCTTCCTGTCTTAGCCTCCCAAGTGCTGAAATTACAGATGTGTGCCAGTGTGCCCAGCATTTTAAAATATTTTAATGGAGTTTTTGAAGGATAAATTAATAGTTTTTAAGTGTGTTGTTTGCCATATTGAATGACAAGCTCTTTGATCAGTTTTGAACAACTACTATGACCTGGGAAAGTCTTCATCTAATATCGTTAGTCTCTCTGATGAAGCATCAATGCCTATCTGATAAGCAATCTTTGCAAATTTTGATTAATTCCCAGTACTTATCCTGTGGCAACAGGATCTGTGGTACTTATGCTTGTATCACTTAATTTTAGGTACAAAACATATTCAACCTACAGTTTCAATCCTACCCAGTTACTGAAAACCAAAGCTAGCTAGATGAGGAATCTGGCCCAGCACAGATCATTTGACATATCCCAGAGCAATTCCCTTGGCTGAAGTCATAGGTAGGTTTCTGAAGTTCAGGCTCCTCTCTGAGCAGTCACTGATAATATCCAAATAGTCAGGCACATGCACAGCTAATCCCCACTTGGAGCTGGCTTTGAAATCCAGCCTTCTTGAGTGTGACCCATGGCTGACCTTGATGACCCTTGACTCTAGAAGCTTTGAAAAGATTCCCGTAATTCTAGCGGCTGTCTGGGATCATGCCATAATCCACATAATCACATGATTCAAAAACTTCATATACGTGGCTTTCATCTTCAGTTCTTAGGCTCAGAGACTCTGGCCTGGCTATTTGGACTGCTCTATTGGACACTGAACATAAATTTGGATTTCTAACCACTTTATTTGGGGATCAAATTTTACGTCTATATCATGAACTATCCTTTTGCCCCCACAAAATCCCAGATTGTTGATTGTCCCTTGCTTAGGTATAAGGGAGTCTCTTGACAGAAGCAATTTTACAGATGCTGTCCTGGAGTTGATTCAATTTAAAAACATGCTTGATTGTCAGGAATGGTCTATTGGTATTAGTGCTGTCAAGCATGTTCTGTCTTTAACTATAGAATAAACATGGATTACATTTTAAAGAGAACAGGAGGTCAACACTTACTTTGAACTATTATTGCCAAGAATTAAATTTTTACCTAGAATGGGAAGCAGGGTACTAAAAGATGATAAAATAGTTGTAGGACATAGCTCTCTAGACTGAGAATCAGTAACTTGGGTCGTTCCTGCTCACCACTTCTCTCCCAACCTACTTTTCTATAGAAAAATTTCAGTACTAGATCGATGAAATCAATGGAGGCCATGCTTCAGTAGTGAGGGGAAGAAGGTTTTATTAACAGTTTTTAGTGATTGTGGTATTTGACACCTATATGTCAGGAAAGAAATGCTTAAATATTTAGATTCTTGGCTTTGATAAACTGATTAATAATTCATGCTCTATTGACATTTCTGAAGGTCTATGCCACCCCAAATCACAGTATCTGCTGAATAATTAATACTTGAAGCTTTTTAATTTCCCCACCACTGGCATTGCTCAAGTTTTGGATCACGGTTGTTGCACTAGGAGTAATATCAACTTTAGGAAGATTCTCATTTGAATCCCAGTATCAATGTTTCCTAGTCTTGGGAATTTGGTCAGGTTGCTAAATAGCTCCCAGCTTTGGTTTCTATCTCTTATGATAATGAGCATCCTAAAATTATGTCTAATAATGAGGGTAATAACACCTACATCGTAGGGTGAGGATTAAGACAGTAAGTGCTGAAGTTAAATTTATTTGTTTGCCCACTGAATACCTAGCTGTGTAACTTGTGAAAGTCCCTAACTTCTCCAAGGTTCAGGTTCTTTATACATAAATTGAGAAATAGTAATGATACCTTCCCCATAGGATGCAGTGAAAAATATAGGCATAGCACACTTTTTTTTTCGCTGTAGAGTTTAGAACATTTTAAATATCCAGTAAATTTAAATACTTTTGTGAAATTCATAATAAATTAAAACCCTTTTATTGTTTTTTCTTTCTTTCCTACCCCCATTTTGCCTATCATCTTTTAATGTTCTGCACATAATGAACACAACAGCATTGAACATATCTATTGTTTCATTCTATGCCATCTTTCAGCGGGAAATCCAAAAATAATCAAAACAATCACAGGGCATGTAGACAATGGAAATTTGAGAATCTACGGCTTGACAGTTGTTGAATATGTTGTGATTCGACAGTTTGCCAAGGAAAGAAGCATTTTAATTTGATAGGAAGGCCTATAAATATGCCTCCATCTGCCTGATTCCAACTGGTTTTGCTGACTCTCTGCTCATTTTCAAATGGGATGAGGGCATTAGGATTTACAGTGTATCTATTATAAATTCCACATACACACAGAGAGAGAGCTTTATTTTTCCAAATGCATTCTATAAATTGATACAGTGGTCAGTCACTTGTCAGAATCCCTTGGGTACAGAAGTGTTTCAGAATTGTCAATTTTCCTTATTTTTTAAAGTATATTATGCCCACACTGACTATTACCAAAACCTCCTACCAGAGTTTAGAGAAAAGCAACACACACACACACACACACACACACACACACACACAGACACACACATACACACACTAAGTATGATAAAGTTTATAAAAGTCTCGTGGGAATATAGGTCCTGTTAGCCACCAAATGAGTTTCAGGTTCTACTAGAAGTTCTGTTTCTAACAGAGTGGGTGGGTGATTGCTTTTATTGCCTGAACTGCCTTGTAGAATGTGACTATAAACTCTTGATTCAAATGTATTTTCAAAACTCTGTGAAAGCACTGGAGAGCTCATAAAGTCAGGCAGAAAATGTAGCAAAATTGACACATAGAAGAGCAGAAAGCTCTGATAAAGAATTTCACATTTGATGGCCTTTCTCCTTGGAGTGCAGGTTCCAGTTGGGGATGTGCTGGGGAGCATTTTACTACTTAGATAGAAAACCTATAGTCCAACCGTCTTGAATGACCAGAACACAGAGTTGAAGGTATCTTCAGAACCTGGGAAGTGAGGTGGAAGTATTTTCAAGAAAAAAGGGAGACAGAAGGAGACCCAAATTTTGTATATATAAGTATTATTAATCTTTCACTAATGCTTGAACCTCAGAGGCTTACGACTCCCTATAAGCGATCCTCTAATTTTGAAGCTAAAAGAATTGAACTGAGAGTTCTGCTGCTGCACATCACAGAGGAGAAGGATTTTGTAGTTTTAGTTCAGTTACATTAAACTTTTTCTAAAATAACAGAAAACATTTTGGAATTTTGGATAAACACACAAGCATCTATATTGTTCAAAGTGTATAATTCATCATGTCTAGAGCATTCCAAATTTAACATATCTAGATGCAGATAAACATAACTTGTGTTCAAGTGAAAGACAATCAGTGGGTACTGACCCAGAGTTGAGACATACTATCACTATAAGTAATGAAAGATTTTAAATTAGTAGACAAGTATTTTAAAGCAGTTCCTATAATTATGCTCACTGTGTTAGTCAGTTTTGCATCCCTATATCAAAAACCTAAGAAAAATAACTTAGAGGAAGAAAAATTTATTTTGGCAAACATTTTCAGAGGTTTCAGTCCATCTGGATCCATTGTTCTGGGCCCCAAGTGAGGCTGTACATCATGGCAGAAGGGCATAGCAGAGGAGAGCTGCTTAGCTCATGACAGTGATGAAGGAGGGAGGGAGGGAGGAAGCGAGGAAGCAGGGAGAGGGAGAGGGAGAGACAGAGAGAGAGGAGACACCAGAGAGATCAAACCTTCAAATATTCCACTAGTTCCTCAAAGTAGGTCCTACTACTAGTAGTCCATTCAGCGATCAGTGGATTAATGGATAGATGGGGTCAGAGCTCTCGTGACCCAGTCACTCCACCAAAGTCCCACTTCTTCTTCTTTTTTTTTTTTTTTTTTTTGCGGTACTGGGGATTGAACTCAGGGGCATTCTACCTCCGAGCTATACCCTCAGCCCTATTTTTTTTTTTATTCTTTATTTTGAAACCGAGTCTCACTAAGTTGTGGAGTGCCTCACTAGGTAGCTGAGGCTGGCCACGAACCCGGATCCTTCGGTCTCAGCCTCCCAAATGCTGGGTTTACAAGCGTGCGCCACCACGCCTGGCTAAAGCCCCATTTCTAAATACGTGAGACTTGGAGGACATTCCAGTTCTAAACCATAATACTCATATGTAAATTATAGTTATATATTACTCTTCACAATCAATGAGAAGATAAGCAGTCCCAGAAAAGCAATGGAAATTATAAAATGTGAACATTTAAAATTGAAAAATACAGTATCTGAAAAATCCTCCCAATGGGTTTAATAGCAGACTTAAGAAGACAGAGGGCATAGTTGGTGGGCATATAAATAAATCAACAGAAACTATTCAGAGTGAAGAATAAACAGGAAAGATTTTTTTTGAGGGGGAGAGGCAATAATAAATGTGTAGAGATATGTATAAAACTATCAAAAGATCTAACATCCATGTTATTAGAGTCCTACAATGAAAGTGTGAGAGAAAAAAATGGTAGGGAAAATATTTAAAGAATCTGAATCCTATCTCATTTTGTGAAAGACACAAGGTTACACATTAAGAAACTAGGGGTAGGAGTTACCCACCAAGGTAATTTCTACAAAATCAGGTAGTAAGAGCTTGATAACATTCAAAGACAAATGACACATTATCAACAGAAGAAAAAATGATTGGCATGACAACTGACTTTTTATCCAAACAATGGAAACCAGAAGACAATGGAGCAATGTCTTTAAAACACTGGGAGAAGAAAACCTGTTAACTCTGAATTCTAAATTCAATATTTCTTAAAGAATTCTTTGAAGATAATATAAAAATATGATAACTTTGTACTAAGAGACGTATACTCAAGAAACATTTAAAAATTTCATGACTGAAAGAAAAAATAAGAAACCTGGGTAACTGGGAAAGAATAAAGAGGGCTAGAAATATGAGGATGAATATAAAATTATTTTTACTCTTGACTTCTTTAAATACATATATATCTGTTTAAAGAAAAGTTTACAATGTTTACTTTGGGAATTCAAAATATACATAGATGTAACATAGACTAAACCTGTAGCATAATGGATAGAGAAGGGATAAATGAACCTATAGTATTGAAAGCTTTCTATATATTAAATGAAATGGTATAACACTAACTCTGCTAGAATGAAATTTCAAGGATGTATATTTTTTGAGGATACTGGAGATTGAACCCAGGGAAATTCTACCACTGAGCTACACCCTCAGCCTTATTTTATTTTTCTTTTGAAACAGGGTCTTATTAGGTTGATGAGAGCTTCATTACTTACTGAGGCTGTATTTGAACCTGTAATTCTCCTGTCTCAGAATTCTAAGTATTGGAATTATAGGCATGCACCACCACTCTTATTTAGATGTATATTTTAATCTCTATGACTAATGGAGCAAACATATAACTTGAAAGGTAATAGAAAAATTAAAATGGGATTCTCATAAGACATGCAAGCTAAATCATGGCAAAAAGGAAGAACAGACATGAGGTAAGAAGAAGGAAATATAGTAAAATAGAAGATAAAGTTTAATAAATCAGTTGTGGTATGAAATGCAAATAATCTAAAAATTCTAATCAAGAAGCAGAGATCCCTCAAATCGTATATAAAAGAGAGACCCAATTATATTCTATGTACTCTAGGCATTCTTTAAATTTAAGGATACAGGTTGTTTGAAAGTAAATAGGTGGAAATACAAATACCATACAAACAGAATGCATGTGAAGGCTGGAATGACTTTATTATCATGTGATAAATACATAAGATGAACTCATTTACTAGAGATAACGAGGATGCATTTCTAGAAGATAAGTAGGTTAATTCATCTGGAAGACATAAAAACTCTACATGTTTATTCATGTAATAATGACACCCCAAACTATATAACACAAAAATTGACATAGCTGAAAGAAATCAATTCCACAATCATAGCTGGAGATTTTAACTCCTATTTTTCAACAATGATACAGATTTAAGTGTTATCAATCACCTCAAACTAATATTTTCAGGTCATGCTTATTTCCAATTGAGTTATGAAAAACTTTTGTTTTTTAAAGCTTTTAGTATTTTAATTAAAATTAGAAGATGGTGGACTTGATTTATTAACATCTTTTTAAAAGTGAGAAAATTTGATGCACCGAATTTAATTTAATATCATTTTAAATATTTTTATCTGTGCCTATTTCGGTGGTTAGTCTAGTACCATAACTTTCCAGTAACATAACTTTCAATGCTGTCTATATGCTAATGTCTTCCAAATTAATAGCTATATAGAATCTAAAATCTCCAGATTCAATTAATACTTGACATGTCCTTTTGATTTTTTAAAGCTAACATATTAAAAATAAAACTGCTTAACTTGACTTATAAACCAGTTCTATTATTTTCCTATTTCTTTTTTAAATTTATTTTTAATTGGTGAATTGTAATCAAACATCTTTGTGAGGTATAAACTGGTAAAGGCACACATGCACACATCTCTCATTTAACCCTTCCCCAATTCCCGCCCCACTCCCTCACCCTCCCTCCTTCTCAAGTTCAGTTTAGTGATTGACTTTGATATGTTTGTGAAAGTACATGATGTGCATTAGGGTGTGCTCCCCCATCACCTTCAGTTAAGTCACCTTTTGTACTGGGGTTTGAACACAGGGCCATTTTACCTCTGAGCGACACCCCTATCCATTTCCTTATTATTTATTTTGAAACAGGATCTCTCTAGGTTGCTGAGAGTCTTGCTATACTGCTGAGGCTGACCTCCAACCTACAATCCTCCTGTCTCAGCCTACCAACTACTGGCATTACAGGCATGAACCACCACATCTGGCTGTATTTCCCCCATCTTAATAAAACGTTTGTAGGCTCAAATGTAACTCGACTTCTATTTTTCTCACATTTCAAATCCTACTGATATCAGTTCTTCCTTTCTAGCATATCCAGAATATAACAATACACTTCTCATTGTTTCCACTACTACCTTAGTCCAAGCCACTGTTCGTTCCTACCTGAGTTACTGTATAATATGTTAGTCACTGTATTAATTTTACATTACTAGAGTAACAAGTTACCACACGTTTAGTGGCTTAAAACAACACCTGTTTAACTATCTTCTGACACTGTGGGTCAGAAGTCCAGATGAAGTGGTGGCTTAGCGGGTTCTCTGCTTCATAAGGGTCAAATCAAAATTTCAACAGGGCTACATTACTTTCTGGAGGCTTGGAGGATAGGCATACTTTCAAGTTCATTCTGGTTGGCAGAATTCAATGCTATATGACTGAGGGCTCTTTTCTCTCTCTGGCTATTGGATGGGATTGGATCTCAGCTTCTAGAGATCACCAACATCCCATGGCTTGTAATCTCTTTCTTTCATCTTCAAAGCCAATGCCAGAAAGTCAGGTTCTTCTCACACTTCCAATCTCTCTGGTTTCTCCATCTGTCTCATCTGCTTTTCTGACTATTCTGCCTTCTTCTACTTTTCAGGGGGCATATGATTACATCCAGTCCACCTGGCTTGTGGTATCTAGTATCATAATTGTCAATGCTGTTTATATGCCAATATCTTTTCATTCTCTGATATCTTCTCATGTCTCTTAGTACAATGCTATCATATTTTTCTATTCTCTTCAAAGAATTCTTAAGGAAATACTGAATTTGGAACTCATAGTTAACAGGGTTTCTTCTCCTAGTGCTTTAATGACATTGGTCCATTGTCTTCTGGTCTCCATTGTTTTGAATAAAAAGTCAGTTGTCATGCCAATCATGAGATGAGAATCTCCTCATTTTAAGATCAGCAAATTAGTGTCTTTAACTACATCTTCAGTGTTCCAACACAGTAGTATGTAGATTAGTGTCTGATCCAATGAAAAACAATTCGACTATTGGTGGACATGCTTAGAATTCTTCCTATCACATTATTATTCCAGATTTTACCTTGGCGCTCCATCGTCTCATAATAGTCTTTTTTTCCCTTTCCTTTTCTTTCTCCTTCCTTCCTTCCTTCCTTCCTTCCTTCCTTCCTTCCTTCCTTGGTACTGAGGCTTGAACCCAGGAACATTCTACCTCTGAGATACACCCCCAGGCCCCCTTTTTTAAAAATTTGAAACAGGGTCTCACTAGGTTGCTGAGGGTATCCTGTCTCAGTCTCTCAAGTACTGGATTTACAGGTATATACCACCATGTCCAGCTAATAAATGAATAATATATACTATTTCATAATATATACATAATAATATATTATTTTATATTATATACTATTACATAATATATATATAACATGTATATATACATAAAATATATATTATATATGTATATATATATATATACATATATATGTATATTTGTTTTCTTCTCATGATGCTGGAAATTGAACTCAGAGCCTTGTTCATGCTAGGTAAGTGCTTTACTACTGAGCTACCTCCTAATAATATTTTCTAAACATAGCAGTCAGTAAAATATGAGTAGACTACTGTCATTCATTTGCTCAGTCTTCCAATACTTTCTTATCTTTTGCAGAGTAGAAGTTAATGCAGTTTTAACAGCCCACAGAGCCCTCTATGATCTTGGGAGTAAGTCAACTCCATTTTCTCTGCATCTGATCTTCTGCTCATTGTACTTTGTTATCTCTTTGCTGTTCACAATTGCTCTGTGCATGCCTGAACTCGCTTGCCTGTGTGTGGAACATGGTTTCTCCAGATACGCAGGTGGTCTCCCTCATCACTTGCTTCTGGTTTTTGATATTCCATCAACAGAGAGGCTTTTCCTGACAACTCCCTCTAAGTAGTCACCCACGTTTTTTCCCCAACTCACTCTGACCCAATCCATTTTATCTCCAATGCTTTGTCACTGATTTATTTTCCCCACTCTGATATCATTACATTTGTTTTCTGCCTTCCCTCTTTTCCCCAGTAGAATTAAGTTCCAAGACATAAGGGCTCTTGCCTGCATGAATGTTTGCTCTATTCTAAGATCTTAGAATGATGCTATCATAGAGCTGGTACTTTAGAGATACTTTGTTGAATAAATAAAATCCATTTCAATTTCAATTTGCTTTTCTTTTTTTCTCCTTCAACTTGGATTTACATTTTATACATAGAATACAAAAAAAATCAGAGAAAAATGAAGCAGACACTGGTGTACTTATAAGCTAGATCTAACAAATGTCAATCTTTTGATGATTCCTTTGAGATATGCCTTTCTGTTTGTTTGGTTATTTTATTTATTTATTTATTTATTGGTATTGGGGATTGAACTCAGGGGCATTTTACCTCCTAACTATACCCTCAACCCTTCTTATTGTGAAATACTGTCTCACTAAGTTGCTGAGGGTCTCACTAAGTTCTGAGGCTAGACTGGAAGCTACAATTCTCCTGTCTCAGCTTCCTAAGAACTGGGATTACAAGCATGTGCAAGGACACTAAGTGAGATATGCTTTTATATATAAAATAAACAGAACATTACACACACAATTGAAGTCCCTCTATTTACCTCCAAAGGGCAGAAGTCTAGCTGAAATAGAAGTAATGCTATCATAAAAATTTCATAAATAAAGACAATGTGGTATTGGCAGGGGGATAGACATATAAATGGAACAGAATAGAGAATTTGGAAATAGACTCATACAAATATGATCAACTGCATCCTGGCAGAAATAAAATAAGTAATTTAATGAAGAAAGGCTATAGTTTTAAACAAATAGTGCTGGGGCAATTGGGTATTCAAAGGTTAAACAGAAAACTGAACCTTAATTTAAATCTTATGCTTTATTAAAAACTAACTTAAAATGGATCGTGAGCATACATGTAAAATATAACAGTAAGACTTAGCCAAAATAGGAGAAAATCTTTAAGAGTAGTGCTAGGCAAAGAATTCTTAGACTTGACATTTAAAGCATGACCTATAGAAAAAAAATGATTAATACAACCTCACCAAATTTAAAATTTTTTTGCTCTGTGGAAGGTCGTAAGAGGATGGCAAGAGAAGAAACAGACTGGGAGAAAATAAGTGGTTCAGTGTGATTATGACAAATAAGAATATATAAAGAATCCTTGAACTTAAGAATAAAAATGTCCAATGAGGAAATGAGCAAATAAACAAACAAACAAACAAAAACCACAAATGAACTTCATTGTATCCATCAGCATTCTTGCAGTCAGAAGCTACAGATCTGACCACATAACTTAGAGAAGATTTATTTTCTTAGGGTTTTGAGCTTAGTCCGTGTCAAGCTGGGCACCGTGGGTCTCAGAATATGGTGTCAGGAAGACCAAGGAAGAGCAAATGGGTTGTACTCCTCACATCATGGAAACCAGAAGCGAGAGAGAGAGAGAGAGAGAGAGAGAGAGAGAGAGAGAGAGAGAGAGAGAGAGAGAGAGAGAGAGAGAGAGAGAGAGAGAGAGAAAGAGAGAGAGAAATAGAGAAAGAGAGAGAGAGAAGGGGAAAAAGAACCCTGGGAGGAAGGTAAAATCACACAACCTTCTGGAAAATATTTTGTCAGTGTGTCAGTCAGCTTGCTGTCACTGTGACAAAATACCTGGCACAGTCAACTTCTAAGAGGAAGGGTTTGTCTTGGCTCATCATTTCAGAGGCTTCAGTTTGGGGTCAGTTGGATCATTGCTTTGGGGCCTGGAGTGAGACATTAGGGCATGGTTGGGAGCATGAGACAGAGGAAAACTACTCACCTCATGGCATTTAGGAAGCAAACAGAGGGAGAGGGATCGGGGTTCCCAATATCCCAATGATCCCTCATGATCTTATTTCTTTCTCTTAGACTCCACCTCCAAAAATTCCTGCCATTTCCTACCTGCACCACAGGCTAAAGACCAAGGCTCTAGCATATGGGTGCTTGGGGAAGGGAAAGTTAAAGGTCCAACCATAACAGTTTCTTCCAAAACTACACTTTTAATTATCATATTACTACCTGTGCACTCTTAGGCAATTATTCCAGAGAAATGCAAGCATTTCCACACACACAAAAATTCTATATATAAGTGCTCATAAGAGTGGTTTTGTTGTAACAGTCCAAACCTGGAAACAGCACAGATGTCCTTCAGCAGGTGAACAGTCACATAGGAGTCCACACAAGCCACGTTGTACTAGCCTGCAATGAAAAGAAACAGTATATTGACAGAACAACTAGGATGAGTCTCTAGTGTATTATTCTAAATTTTATAAAGACAAACCAGGCATTGTGGTGCATGCTTGTAATCCTAGTACGTGGGAGGCTGAGACTGGAGGATCCGGTTTCGCAGCCAGCCTCAGCTATTTAGTGAGGACCTCCACAACTTAGTGAGACCCTGTTTCAAAATATAGAATTAAAAATAGGACTGGGGGTGTGGCCTGGAGGTAGAATGCCCCCCCCCCCCAAAAAAAGACATATTGTATGATTCCATCTGGTTGCCATTTTTGAAAATAGCAATTTTTAGAAATGCAGAAAAGATTGGGGTTGCACAGGGTTCAAAATGAAGGCAGAGGGTAAGAGAGGTGGGTGTGGCTTTGAAAGGGCAAATTAAGGGATCCTGTGTTTATGGATCTGCTCAGTCTTGATTCTGGTGATAGAGACACAAACATGTGATAAGTTGTATAGAGCTACACATGTGCACATACTTGCATACAAATGTCCTCACACACATGTAAAGGGAAACCTGGAGGAATATAAATAAGACCTGTAATTTTATCAATGTTTATATCACAACTTTGCAAAATGTTAAAGTTGGGGGAAAACTAAGTAAAACATTCAAGGGACTGCTCTGTATTCTTACAACTGTATATGAATCCTTTATTACTTCTATAAACATATCAACAAAAACTTTAAAAACTGTCATCTGTCCTTCAATTCCATATACTACATATACTTTTAACATATATAATTTTAAGTATATATAAAGTATTTTATAAAGTGATATATATATATATGCCTTTTTTTAAACATTGTAAGTCTTCATGTTAATACACACAGAAGTAGTTCATTCATTCATTTTAACTGCTGTTGAGTAACATATAAAATGCCCAAGCCAACATTTGGTTACTGATTTTCTTTGTTTACACGCATTTATTTCCAAACAGCGCGTAAGTGGTGTACTGGGGAGCCGCCTGTGCTGCAGTAGCCTGGTGAGCCCTAGGAGCACGCCCAAGGAACACACTGGAACCCGAAAGCACAGGGCCCTCACTTTGCAATGTCTCATGAGTACCCTCTAGTGACAAAGCTTAACATTGTGCCACGTGCCAGGAAAAAATCCTTAGAAGGCTCAGGTCCTTTGTGTATGGAGTGGACAAAAGGAGTGAATTTGGATTTGGGAGGTGTTAATGGATAACCCACACAGCAGATGACCAGTTTTACTAGCGCTGTTTTGGAATCGTCTGTCTATCCTTTCCTGCTCATCTCTAATGTCACATTTATCATATGTGATGTGGCCATACATGTGTTGTGTATATGTGCTGTTTCCTTTGTTAATTTATTTAACACGGTGCTGAGTCTACACTGTCTTAAGCACTGTGCCTTTTCAATATATGGCAATATTTGGCCAGGCAAGACTTACTATATTGTTCTCCTCATTAATAATATCTTTTGATATTATTGCCTATCTACCTAACTATCTTCCTATCTATCTCTAGCTTGGCACACAGTAAGTACTAGATGTGGCTTTTGCTGTTGTTACTGATATTATTATTAGTTGGTATTGTATCTCCATATCCAGTAAATAGTACACTCCATTTATTCAGTTTAATTTCATGTGTATAAAACTTTTATTTGTAAAGTGTGGCATATTTTTCCATATAGTTTATTCATTGTTATTACCAATAGTCAATAGTTTTGTATTTTGCTAGTGAATAAAAATGCTAATGATTTCCTGTGCATTATCCTGAGCCCAAGAAACTGTGTTAGTTTTTTATGCATCTTGTTTATGGATTCTGTGAGAGTCATTGTGTAGAACAGCAGTGTGCAAACTTTGCTTATGAAAATTCAGATGGTAAATTCTTTGTCTGTGAGGGTCATGCAGCCTCCTGTCACATTATTTGGGTCTGACTTTTGGGATAAAAACATCTACAGACAGCATGTAAACAAATAGGTGTGGTTGGAATTAATCTATAATTGGGCCTGATGTGGCTTATGAACCTTATTTTGTAGACCCTCAATTTAGTAATAATTTTATTTTATTGTTGTTCCTAAAGTCTTACCTTGAGACTCTTCCTTCTTTTTTCTTATCCTATTTCATGGGCTAGGCTTTCTAGAATAGTACTACACAGTGGTGCTAATGGTAGAAATTCTTGCCCTTTCCAGAATTTATT